>JAJONR010004443.1:0-76478 GCA_029582245.1 Solanum etuberosum
AATTTTATTGCACTATAATAACTTGAAAATATGAAGTTCAAAACATTTAACTATTTAATATCAAAGGAGGGAAAATAGGAATTTCTAGTTTTCAATTAATTTTATTGCACTATAATAACTTGAAAATATGAAGTTCAAAACATTTAACTATTTAATATCAAAGGAGGGAAAATAGGAATTTCTAGTTTTCAATTAATTTTATTGCACTATAATAACTTGAAAATATGAAGTTCAAAACATTTAACTATTTAATATCAAAGGAGGGAAAATAGGAATTTCTAGTTTTCAATTAATTTTATTGCACTATAATAACTTGAAAATATGAAGTTCAAAACATTTAACTATTTAATATCAAAGGAGGGAAAATAGGAATTTCTAGTTTTCAATTAATTTTATTGCACTATAATAACTTGAAAATATGAAGTTCAAAACATTTAACTATTTAATATCAAAGGAGGGAAAATAGGAATTTCTAGTTTTCAATTAATTTTATTGCACTATAATAACTTGAAAATATGAAGTTCAAAACATTTAACTATTTAATATCAAAGGAGGGAAAATAGGAATTTCTAGTTTTCAATTAATTTTATTGCACTATAATAACTTGAAAATATGAAGTTCAAAAGACTAGAAAAATATTTGAGAATTAGAATTGAAAATTTATTTTGGCATCAAAATGGAGTGGTTAGATGGCTTTCCAAAATAATATGAGGCTAAAAGTAAGTTATTAAAATTTACGTTAAATATATCATTCTGCATCTTTTAGAAACAACTTCTCTGCATCCACGAGATAGGAGTAAGCTCTGTGTACATTCTACCCTTTTCAGATTTCATATTGTGAAATTATGCTGAATAAGTTGTTGTTTTTGTTTTATTATAAAATGTTGTTTTTCAAAAATATTTAACAAACATTCATGAAAAATTAGAAAATATTTTCCATATCGAATTGTCGAACAAACCTTTAAGCCTTAATAATAATATAGTCATAATTTTTTTTTTCTCGACAATTAAGTTTAAAACACATATATGCAAGGTCATATTCGTAGAAGATTTGGTTGCATCATGCTTTGCTTATTCGAATTGTGTCCCAAAGTCTAATGTTGATTATAACGTTTTGTCCTCTTGGAATAGTTTTGTTTGTTCTTTTATAGTTCATTCTTTTTCTTTTGATTTCTCATCCGAGCTCCGACTAAATCTATGGAGCTCCGACTAAATCTAGATGACGCACTATAGGGTCTATTTGAAGGTGACACTCCCAACATAATTTTCTCCATATCTAGGACTCGAACCCGAAACCTCTAATTTAGGGTGGAATAGTCTCACTACTGCAAACCACAACCATGTTGGTTTCTAGTTCATTCTTGCTTGGTCTTATGTAGAGAAGACATAAATCACTTGTCAAGAGTAAATTTAGTCTTCTAAAAACACCAACCGCCACATATTTAGAAGCAATTGGTAGCGATGAAGCTAGAATTTTCATGAATTTCCCCTTTTCCCTCCCCCTCCTCCTCCCTGTCCACCTCGGGACCTTTTGTTGGAAAAATATTGTTAGTGTTCGCAGAGAAGGTATTTTTCGTAAGATTTCCAACAAAACCTTCTACCTCCACCCTTGCTCATGCATAACAAAGACGATAAGAGATGTGAAAATAACTTTGATATTTGTGTTTTTCAAAAAGGTAATACATTATATGAACCGTTTGGTTATAATTTTTTATTATATTTAAAAATTAATACTTAACTAATAAAATTCTAAATTCTTGTATTTTAAAATTGGAACACATCTCATAATATAATTTCAACTCATTTTTCATCTTTAAAATAATTTTTTTTTGGAAAAGTCAAACCAATACAATTTTCATCATATCACTAGTTCAATTAAATTTGATTTCGCGTCAAAAAAATCTAGAGCAAAACACTTTCTAATTAAGACACTCGATATTCAAAAATATCGAATCAAGATAAAGAATAAGTAACACACCACCACACAAATCTAGTTACTAATTTTCATCTTCTTACATTTGTAGCTCTCTTTCAAAAATCATCCACTTTCCCTCTTTTCCCGCCCCCATTATATACAGCTTCAAACTCCATTATCAACACTTCACATTGAAGCTTGAAATTCTTGAAAATTAGATACAATAAGCACGAACTCAAAATCTGGGGATTGTTGAAATGATCCTTTGTTTGTTGTTGAGAGAAGCAACACAATAAAAATTTCGACTTCAAGTAATCGATACGAAGAATCTTGAAATTCAAGTTTGGATTATACTAACCCAGATATCGAGAAACCAAAGTTATTGATTTGTCGTAGTGATTTTTCTGGTAAAGAATTGGAGTTTAGTAGTTAGTTTTTCCCCCTGAATGGTGGTATGGCAGCCTATTGTCCATGCCAGTTTGGTATGGGTCGGACAGGGGTAATTCATCTTCGTCAGCTAAGATGTGGAAAGATTTCAAGGTTTGGAATTGGGTCTTCATATTCATATGGGTCTGTGTTGCGGAGGAACCTCAAATGGGTTGAAAGGCGGAGAATGAAGCTTGTTGTCAGTGCTGATCTCTCCAATGCGTTCTCTGTTAACATTGGCTTGGATTCTCAGGTTGGTGTTCCTGTTTTTGCTTTAATTGATCAATGTTTATAAAGTTGTGGAGTGAATTGGTTGTGAAAACAGAAATGTAGTCCACTCCCACTTATTTTCCCCTGTAATTCAAGTTTGATTTCTGTCGTTTAAAGCTTTGGATATTTGCCCTGTTATTTTGTTAATTAGCTGGTTGCGATGAACTCTAAGCAGAAGTCGAACGTGTGTATTAGTATGTGTTCCTTTCTATCTTTATTGAATCCAATTACCAACCAATGCTCTTTTTCCCTTGGATTGCATATAGTGGATGAAACACAACAATGATAGGCTTGGGTCTCTAGCTATCAGATCTGCTTCTAGCTATTTTGTTTCCCCCCACAATAATGTGGCATATTGCCTGTTTCAGTATTTTGGTGTCTCTTGTATAGACTGATATAAAAGCCAAGTGTTTCTTGTTTGAAGCAACTTAGTTGATTAATTTATTTCTTAAGCAAAACCAACGTTTGCACACAAAATTTTCAACTATGTTATTGTTCTTGTTACCTCTCCTTTTTGTTTCTAATTAGTTCAGTATTTTTATGTTTTGCCTTCTTTTTATCATTGTTTATTTACTTGATCGGGGATGGTTTATTTTTTATCTTTTTTTGATAAGTTGTGATCCAGGATGGTTTCTGCTCAGTTTTTATTTTTATTTTGCGATATAAGTAACCCAATTGACAAAAGAAGGGACTACCCCGTATACTAGGGGTATCATAAAGTTCTAAATAGTTTCCGTCTACTTGAATAGTTATTGGTTTGAACTTCATGAGTTAGCTGACTGTTTTCCTGAAATTTGTTCTCCCCAGCCCCGTGGTATATCAAAGTTACCCTGGATTGGCCCTCTACCTGGGGACATTGCTGAGATAGAGGCATATTGTAGAATCCTTCGAGCTGCCGAACAACTTCATAACACATTAATGGACACACTATGCAATCCAGTGACTGGTGAATGTTGTATCTCATATGATGTGCCCTCAGAAGATAAACATTTACTGGAGGAAAAAATAGCTTCTGTTCTAGGATGCATGGTATGTCTTCTAAACAAAGGAAGGGAGGATGTCCTATCAGGGAGATCCTTGATAATCAACACATGTAGTGATTTTGATGAGCATGAAATGGATGATAATCTTCCTCCACTAGCTTTTTTCAGAGGTGAAATGAAGAGGTATTGTGAGAGCTTGCATGTTGCTCTTGAAAACATTTTAACACCTGATGATCCTAGGAGCATTGTTGTATGGAGAAAGCTGCAAAGGCTGAAGAATGTATGTTATGATTCTGGATTTTCCCGTGGAGATGATCATCCCTGCCATGCATTGTTTGCTAACTGGGATCCTGTTCATTTTTCATCGGAAGAAGAGACAGAGTCTGCAAGTTCTGAGGTTGCTTTTTGGAGAGGTGGCCAGGTAACTGAAGAAGGTCTTAGATGGCTGTTGGAGAGAGGGTTCAAAACTATTATAGATCTCAGAGCTGAGACTATAAAGGACAACTTCTATGAAAAAGTTCTGGATGAAGCCATTTTTTCCGGAGATATTGAAGTTCTTAAACTTCCTGTTGAAGTTGGCACAACACCTTCAGTGCAGCAGGTTGAGAAGTTCGCAGCAATGGTCTCTGATGTATACAGAAAACCCATTTATCTCCACAGCAGAGAAGGAGTTTGGAGGACATCAGTTATGGTCTCTAAATGGAGACAATACATGACTCTTTACACACCACACATTGTGCCCAATGCCAATAAGGATGTCCCCTCCAGTGGGAATCCATTGTGTGGTAGTAGTGGAACGCAGGAGGTAGGCTCTCTTACTTATGAAGGTGTTTCCGCGACTGATCATGAAAGGACACTACCTACAAGATCAAACAACAGAACTTCTGCTGGGGAACTTCTTAGACAAATTCCTGAAGCTAGGGAGAACATTGAGGCCCCCAAACCTTCAGTTGATGCTAACATGGAGCTGATTGAAGGAAATATGTGCACGTCCTCAACTGGTGTGGTAAGAGTGCAGTCCAGAAAGAAGGCAGAATCTTCCTTGGCCTTCACTGATCCTAGCACCCAGCAGCAGATGCTTTTATGGAAATCCACGCCAAAGACCGTTCTCCTTCTAAAGAAGCTGGGACAAGATCTTTTGGAAGAAGCCCAAGAGGTGCTAACCAGTTATCATTAATTGATCTTGGACTCTGTTTGACTACTCTGTTAATGCTGGGTATGCTCTCCCTGTTTATTTTTCCTGAGGAAGCATACAGTTATCAGTAAGTTAAATAGAGCTGCTAATTTACTCTTGCAAGGCTCACACTTGTGTTTACTACAATTGAAAGGAAGACCCTCAAATTTTCCTTGAGAGTAAGACATCTATTTTGGCTCATTTGAAATTTCTGTGCTACACAATCATCTTATCTACTTTCTGAACTCTTATGTATATATCTTGAAAAATCCAGGCTGAGAGATCAAATAGGCCTACTTGCTCCTGTTTATTCTTTATCAACAATTAGAATAAAAAGAATATGCTCGACATATGTTCCTTTGTCATACTAGCCCATCAGCATATACAAACACGTTACAGAACCTGCCGTTAATTTGTGAATGAACATTTAGTGACTGTCAATCATCTGTAATATGAGTTCATCTACTTTCTGTCCAATTTTGTATCCGCCAACCAAATTGAGAAAGGAATATATGACCGTTAATTTTCTCTAATCATTTTGGATCTTCTTGTCCACTGATTTCATCCTTCCTACATCATGAATTTGAGTGTGTCATGCAAGTCACTTCTTAATTTTGCCCAATTGAATCTTGGTTAGCTTAAACCATGGAGATTTTCCTCTATTTGTTTCATTTTGAGAACATATAATTTCAACTTGTTGTGCATAGCTCGATGATTCATGTATGGAACTTATCTTTGAAGGTTCCATATTTCAGAAAATATGCACTTCTAGCAGATCCACTATTTTCTTTTTCAGCATGCTTATACAGTGGAAACTATGTCCTTATCGTTCTTTAATACTTGGTTTTACATTTATTTTAGATAAGCATATCAGGCAAGTAGTTTACTATCTCATAGTTTTAACTCATTTGCTTTTCTATTTTCATTCTTCTTTGAAGGTTGCTTCTTTCTTGTATTACCAAGAGAAAATGAATGTTCTTGTTGAACCGGAGGTGCATGACATATTTGCTCAAATTCCAGGCTTCGGGTTTGTTCAGACCTTTTATAGTCAAGCTACTAGGTGGGATGACTCATAAACTGTATTGCAGATAGCTTCTTTTTTTTTGGGTCTCGGTTCACTTCTTTTACTTCACAAAAAGATGCTAACCTTGCCTGATGTACCTAATGCAGTGATCTTCATGAAAGGGTTGATTTTGTTGCCTGCCTAGGAGGAGATGGAGTTATACTCCATGCTTCAAAATTATTTCGAGGTGCTATCCCACCTGTTGTGTCATTTAATCTAGGATCCCTTGGATTTCTCACTTCCCATACAGTATGCTTCCTGACTGACAATGTTATGATTTAGCTCTTAATTCACTTGGAAAGTCTCTCCTCTTACTTTTTCTTATTAATCTATACAGTTTGAGGATTATAAGAAGGATCTAAGACAAGTCATTCATGGGGACGGAACTCTCGATGGTGTCTATATAACTCTGCGAATGCGTCTTCAATGTGAAATATTCAGAAATGGGAAAGCAATGCCTGGAAAGGTGTTTGATGTCCTAAATGAAGTTGTAGTTGATCGTGGTTCTAATCCATATCTCTCCAAAATTGAGTGTTATGAACATGACCGCCTCATTACAAAGGTGCATTTTTGTAAAGCACTCCCAGCCACCCCATTGCCCTTTCAGAAGAACAAAAGAATCCCACTTTTCATATTTCAGGCTTTATAGATCTTCCAAGACAACTTTTTTATTTCAACAAGCATCCACTTGATTAGGGAGCTAGAGAATATGGAGATACCTGACGCCAGTTTATGTTATTTGGCAGGTGCAAGCTGATGGGGTCATAGTAGCCACACCAACTGGAAGTACAGCTTATTCTACGGCTGCTGGAGGTTCCATGGTACCTATTATCTCTGAAAGATGTGAACCTTTTTAATTTACATGAATAAAATTGAGCATAGTGTAATGAGTGATATCCAAAGCAAAGAATAAGTTAAAGCTGAATTACAGAACTAGTGTAAGTTGTGAGGGGTTCACAACTTGAGCAGTTTGTTGTGGCAATAATGAACTACTGAAAAAGAACCACAGAGAAGCAGTACACTACCCATTCCCTTCTCAAGAAGAAATAGGAGAAGAAGATATAAGGGAAAGAAAGAAGACTGCATTATTCACTTAATAGTAAAGATATAGAAGTTCCATGACATATTTTAAGAGCTATTGGTAGAAGCAGTGATTCCTCCTGTCAATAGTCAAATCTTGATGTGGAAATGGGGGGGATGCAACAGATACTGAAGTTGAAATAGATAAAAAGATCACTTTGAAGATGTGGAAGAAAGCTGCTAAGTTAGTCGCAGTTGGGCTCCTGAATAAAAACCTACTATTAATTTTTCTGGAAAAGGTTGAAAACCTATCATTGATTACCAAAAAAAACTGATGGCAAGCTTCTTTGTGTGGTTCTGTATTCAGTGGTATTGATGTTTATGGTTCTTAGCTCCTTACTTAATCTAATATTGATCAAGTGGTTTACTTCTTTCCACTTCCTATTTATTATTCATGATAAAGCAATAAATGCATAATCTTGTTTCAGGTTCCTATTTATTATACTGATTGAGAATAGTGGAGATCATAAAATTATTTCATAAAATGTCACTCTTAGTGTCAATGTGTGCAATAAGTCCGTAACTTGCAGCACTCAATCACGTTATCAGCAAGTATGAATTGTTTTTTGGCATCAAAAGCAAATTGGTGGAACTATGTTAAACAAATGAGTTTTCAGTGTACTGCTAAGAAGTTTTAGCTTTGTGAAGACTTCCCTCTGATTCTTTCATTCCACTCACTCAATCTTGAAATTGCATCTTGTAGTAAAATGGTTTTGCTATAGATTAATTTGTAAATTTTGAAAGTTGTATGTTTATCGTTCAGTTAATTGATGATGAAGCATCCTTCAAAAGTGTGCTCCTTCTGGTCAATGTAGTTTATTGTTTCGTCTTGACCAAGTGGTTGCTAGAATAGAATATCAGTATATCACAAGGAAATTTATGTCATGCAGGTGCACCCAAATGTTCCTTGCATGCTCTTCACACCAATCTGCCCACACACGCTCTCATCCAGACCTGTCATTTTTCCCGACTCTGCAAGGCTGGAATTGAAGGTGACTTTCTCAGTTAATATCTTAATAGTCATAAAATAAGTTCTCTTAATTACTGGTGCTAGTAGCTTGATGTTCGTTTATACTTATTGGGAAGTGATACTTAATGGACCTAATTTCTAACTAATAAGCCCTATACTGAATACCTTAACTGAATTGGAAAGTATTAGAAAAAAATTTGGGAAGAATAATAACTGAAAAAAATATTTGAGAAGAATATAGGAGCATTGTTGTATCTTGGTCATTAGCGATCTCTTAACACAGGATCCCAGAGTTGTATGCTTTAGGAGGATGTCTTGAACTATGCGATAACCAATCCCTAGAAGTGGGATGATTCTTCTTTATTCAACTTTTACTTGTCAATGTCTTTTGTTTGTCTCCTGGTCATTGGTTCAATGACTAAGGTAGAAACATGGAATGTGTTCTAGCCGCTTGTCACGAGTTTGAATCCTTACTAGTGAACCTAGTGGGGGTATTTAATCAAGAAAGAGTTGAAGGATGGACCCATTGAAAGAAAAAAATGATTGATCATCAGTTGTGCAAAATAGACAACTTATTTTAAGGATGGCATTCGTTGGTTTCAAAAGAATGAATGATGAGGAATAATAAAAGAGGAAGCAAACTAGAAGTAGACAGATGTCATGCAGGTGCACCCAAATGTTCCATCATACAGAGTTTGTTATGATGGAACAGTCTGTTTTTTAAATCAAGGTTGGATGTAGACACTAAGTCCGTTTCTAAAAGCACAATGATTTGATGATGACATTCTGATAATGCTTGTCCAACTGTAGTTGGTATACAGATACCAGGGAAAAAAAGACAACTGCTCACGTACATAATATACACAATGGAGAAACTCTTTGGGGCTTGAGGCTCAGAAGAACCCTACAGAACTAGGAAGGATGAATTCCAAAACCTTATCACTTTATTATATAAATGGATATCTCACAAATGGACCAAGATACAGTGAGATGGAAAGAAAAAAATAATGGTGCTTGTTTGATACAATCATTTAGGAGAAAGGGAAGTGCATTTCCATATTCCTAACTTTGAATTTTATAACTTGACAAAAAATTTCTTTTTCACTTGGCAAGTAACTAAGGGGCTATTCTTACAGCTGCAATTTGATAAAGAATATAACATATGCTAGGTGGTGTTACGTGTGTAAATGTTGGACCACTTATGCTTGCTTTGGAAAGTAGAGAGCCAGTTAATGTGGATTATGGTGGATAATGCAGAATTTGTCTGCATACAGTGATAAAAGTCTGCCACAATAATGACTTTACCTTTATCAAAAAAAAGTCTGCCACAATAATGCCACTATTTGTTCAGCTAGACTTTCACAATGATGAAAAGAAGAGGCAGGGTATTGAATGTAGCATCATTGGCGCTTATGTAAGTAGTTTGGACAGAAAAATAGAATAGTTTTGAAAGGCTAGAATATAATATACTTTAGTACAAATGAGGACTAGTCTTCTACATGCCACTCGATGTCTATTGTAGAGAACCATATTCTTGTATAGGTTCTTTACTTGTACAATGGGATATTCTCTCATAACATCAACAATTTTTTTCTTCTTCAAGAATGTGTGTCCTTTCTTCTGCTGCTTCTGATCTTGGACTTCTATTTGACTTCTCGTCTACTCCATGGGGAAGTTACTAATACAATTAAATATTATATTGAATGTTGCTAGTTAATTCATTTTTATGGCTGATTTATCAAAATCAGAAGTTGAAAATCAATTTTATGATATGAGTAATTTCTTATTCCTGTTGAAATTACATTTCAATGATGTTCAATTTGAGTTGTTTGATTATTATTGTCAATAATGTATGATGGATGTTGAAATTAGTAATTTCATTTGCAATATATTGTTTTACGTTGTAGTTTGTTTGTGCTAGATATTTGAAGTTATTCATTAATTGAGCGCTTCACTTTGAGGAAGTGTGTGCTTTGCTTGCCAGTTTTCACTTAAAGCCCCATAGGTGCTGTCTCTTTTTGCATTTTTGCTGTAGAAACACATCTTCCAGTTCACATATCTGAAGCACCATATGCAACTACTAATACTTAGAGACTGAAAAGACAAACAGAAGCTACAACCTCGCCCTTTATTTCTTTAAATGCTTCTGAATATGTGCTTGATTTTAATAGGCCATATTAGAATATGTACTAGTCAATATTCTTAAATGGAGATTGACATGATTCCTGAGTTACTTTAAGTTTCTTAGGATGCTTTAATCTTTTGTCCGAATTGAGTACTATTGGTGCAAAAGCCTGTATACAACTATCTTATTTGACAATCGTCACCCTGATGAATGTGCATGTCCAATTTATTGATGCACACTGTTATATCTTGTTTGACAATTGACACCTTGATGAATGCATCTATTGATGTCACACCATGAAATCTCCGTGATTTCAGCGAGTTGTGTCTAGTAGGAATCCTAGTCCCAACTGCTTCTTTCTGAACTGTTTGTTCTGTTCTGGATGTCATTTCATACTATTTGATTAGAAGCTCAAGTTATTTGCGTGTAAACAGATTCCAGATGATGCACGCGACAATGCTTGGGTCTCCTTTGATGGGAAGAGACGACAAGAACTGTCGAAAGGAGATTCTGTTCGAATATGTGTGAGCCCTCATCCGCTTCCTACAGTCAATAAGTATGACCAAACAGGTGATTGGTTCTCTAGCTTGACCCGTTGCCTGAATTGGAACCAAAGACTAGAACAGAAAGCACTCTGAAGCTAACTTGAACTTTTTTTTTTTTTTTTGGTAACACTGTTAATATTACCATAGATAACTTGAACTATTCATCCCCACATTATATTTTAAAAAAATTGTAGAGTCATATAAGAACAACTGGATTCAGAATATCCACTTTACAGAGTAGAAAATTCATTTTTTTCCCCCATTTTCATGTTGTTAAAGCATTGATCAGCTATTTTAGATTGAGCAGATAATGTCTTACTGCATTATGAAATATTTCATTGAGAAGTTTTCTTCTATTATTACATCATACTTTTTTCTTGAGGCTCTTTTTATTAAATGGAAATGTTAATTCACCCTGTCAAAAGAGTGAACCCCTATAACCTCATCAATCAGTATTATAGGGGTGGGGATGGTACGGTATTAAAAACTTCGGTTCAATAATTTTGGTTCTTGATTACTATCTACTAGAAACAAAGGTTTGTCCCACCGTGAATCAGTGGGAAATTTGTGCAGTAGAACATGATTTTCCTACTCATTTTCTCAAACCGGTTCACTGAAAGAAAAAACATGGTGGAAAATAGATTTTCCCTATAACACTGCGAAGCTTCCTATATTTTCCACATGAAGCAATTACTTTATCTTTTTCTTTTCATATTGATTCAATTAAAGTATTTGTGAGAATAGCCACAGAATAGTTTTTGGTGGAAAACTAGTGATGTTTAAATAGTGTATACTATTACTATACCAAATTATTTTAGTATGGGGTTAATATTTTTAGTTCGGTTTTAATATTTTTCGATACGATTCAATTTTGACTTATATATAATCATAACATTGAGAATTATGACTTCAGCTTTTCAAAAAACTTTTCAATTATATACCAACACCTTAAGCATGTAGAAATATTCAAAAAAAAAAACAAAAGTACAAGTAATTTCCTTCAATAATCAATTACACAAAAAAAGACATTTCAATTAAGATAGGATAATTCAATTTTCATGTCTAAACAATTAATTTTATACCAATACTAATTTGTAAATTTGTCAGTATAATAATAATATATGAATGGTATTCGATATTTTAGCATTTTTCTTTTATAAATATTGAATATCGTAAAAAACCAAAAAAAATATGTATATCATTATCATAATATCAAAATCACGGTATCAAATTTTTTAATTTAAATATGACCATTATCTACTTTACCATATGAGGAAGTTAATGGACATAACCTCATCAATCGGTATTGTTCAAGAATCAACATGACATTAGGCTTAATGTCTATAGAGTATGATTTATACAAAAAGTATAATTAAGGACCTAATATGTGGGGTTATTTATGTTAATTCACTTATACATATATTAAAACAACCAAACGTATTATGTCATTGTTGATACTATATTATTAAGACAAATTATAGTTAATTTAATGAAGTTACTATCACATTACTTAAGGGTGGACTTTTGATTTCTAAGTTAACTATAGTTGGTTTCATCACAAGTCTCTGACTTTTAACGGTTAGCTATTGAAGTTGACCTTATCTCCATTATTCGATTTATTTTAATTATCGTGCTTTCTGAAAATTAAAATAATTATTTGTTTAGAAAATGAAGATATAGTAATTAACTATTAATTTTCATCTTTAACTTACTCAATAAATAAAAAAGATTAATATAGTGGGGAAAAAAAAGAGTACTATTAAAATGTGATCAAAGAATAAATAAGAATGATTTAGTTAAATTGCACTTTTAGTTAATGTCTCGTAAGGGACGTGCAAAAAAAAAAATTAACTTGTCATGGTGGAGAATCTTAATAGCCCAATCAGTTTCAAACGTGAACTTTCAACTTATTGATGAGGATTTAACCACCTTGTAATTCCCTTTCCTATTTTCCTATTTCCCTACCCTCAATTCTTTCTTTTTTCAAAAAAATTTGAGATAAGAAAGTATATTTGTTAATTATAGTTAGGTGATTGAAGTTCATGTGAAAACATATGGTATGGATTTAATGATTTATTAATAAATATTAGAGTATAAGTAAATTTTTTAGGAAAAATATATTGTAGGAGGGAGTATACATAATCGAAGAATATCAAAAAAGAAAATAAAAAAAATCAAAAAAGTTGAATATTATGATTCGTCATTCAAAGTAATATCATGTAGATCACATTATATATCGGACCTCAGAACTTAAAATAAGATATAAGCAAATCATGTGAGTTATCATCATAACCTAACATCATAATATACTTTTAGTTGGTATCTGAGTTTTATCTATTTGATGATAATTATTTGTCTGCACTCAACGTTTATATCAAATTATATAAGTGGTTAAATGATGCGAATATTAATTATCATAGTTAGGTGATAGTATACAATATTTGAAACACAAATATTGCATATATATAAATTTAATGTAAAAAAAAAACAAAGATAATTTTTTAACTACCTAAATTAGATGGTTGGAGTGGACTATATTATTACTATTATTTTATATATAAAAATCGAATATATATGGAAAGATATAAGAAATTAGAAGGCAAAAAAGTAGAAAGATATTATTTGTGACTCATAATAGTATCATCTAGATCACAATATATAGTAATAAGAATTAATAATAACCTAAAATTAGATCTCATGTATTATATTTTATAATTTAGAATACATAATCAAATCATGTTTGTATATTATTATATCATCTTATAACCTAACATATATTTATTTCTGTTTGTTTCTGAGACTTATCTATATATTGACAAATTAGTTGGCCATAATATTATTTTATGATTTTCAACATAAATATTACGTACCAAACTTATATCATTTCATTTCTATTCTATTATTAAAATAAAAATAAAAATGATACAATAGACAGAGGAGGACCATGCCGTACTTTTATTTATTTATTTATACTCTAAATAAATATGCATCCTACGTAAATTAGGTGGATAATTAATACTCCCTCGGTCCATTTTAATTGTCATGTTACGTTTTTCGAAAGTCAGTTTGACTAATTTTCAAAATTAAATTAGATTACATTAATTTAATATTTTAAACGAAAAATTTAGATATTCAAAAACTATGCGAAAAGTACTATGAATTCCAATTTTTTGCATATCAATATGATGAAAAAATACATCGTAAAATGTTATCGTATGACTCTAAAAAAGAAAACTATGACAATTAAAAGTGAACGGAGGTAGTGTCACATTAATCTCGTTCCCTTATTTCCTCGATGCAACTCAGTATTTAATCAAGTGTATTATTTATTTATTTTTTAAAGAAGTATGAGTATCGACAGATGAAATTATTAAGATATATACATAAAATATCTAGTTTAAACAAAAAAAAATCGTAAATTTTCGTGCCCCATAAATTAAGCTATAAATCCACTTCAAGTAGGTCTAGTTAATTAGTCAAATATCAAAATCATACTAGTAGGTATAATTGCCCTAATATAATGAGTCCATGACATAAATTATGTGTTTGTTAATACCACAACTTGGACAAGAAATAATTAAAGAATCTTCTCAATGCTTAATTTAGACCATGGTCCCATTGAATTAAACCGCAATTGTTAGATATATAATTACGCAATCTTTTGGGACTTTAATATAATGTACATTATTTAATAAAGATTTGAATCAAAATTATTCGTATTTTGGTTTTATTGAACTTAGTTTTTTTTCTAAGAAAACACTTAATTATGTTTTTAATAAATTTGAATCATTCCAATCGTATACAAAATCTCAAAATAATTTTCTCTAAATTTGATTATTATTATTTTTTACCACTATTATATATTCATCGCAACATTCAACCATCTCTACCAATAATCTTCAATGCAAAATTATCACTATCGATCACTACTAGTCTACCACCAACCGTCTTCATTGCCAACCAACAAGACAAGCCACTACCACCCCATGACCACTACCAATTAGAAGTTTGCATGCCGATTCAGTTGAACCTAGCAGATTTTGTTTAAATAATGTATTGGTATTAATAAATTCATTAAATATTAAATTTAGAATAAAATTATTATTACTTTAAATTGTCACTATAAAATTCAAAATCCATAAAGTTGAACTCCTATCTTCACCTCTCACTCATTACCGCCCATGACCACCAAGTACCAATCATCTCCATCACCACCCTACTCATTGCACAACCATCATTGACAAGACGACAACTATCACTATTGTCAGTTACCACCACCGCCTAACTCCACCACAATTGTAAGCCGGCCACAACCAACCACCATTATCATTCTCGACCACGTGCCAACCACCACCACAAATCATCACCTCTCACATAACCACCAACTATAATAGCCACCTCACATCCAAGTGTGCTTCAAGCCTTCAACAACAAACAAATAATTCTTATCTCCACATAAATTAAAAAATATTAAATATTTTTGTTGTGTACATAATATTTAATAATTTTTCAAGTTCTCTATTTACAAGTTCTTTTATGAAGAATACTTTCTGAGAATGGAGAACCCCAGACGGCCGGGAAGGCCTGAAAAACAAGACAGTCCGTAAAAAGGGACTTCTATTTATACGCTTTCGAGAATAGAATAAACGAGACGACTGTAATTGACAAAGTAGGGAGAGGTGAGTCTTGTCTCCTTTCACTTTATCATACTCAGAGGTCTCGAGAGTACGGACGAAACGACGAAAACAATACAAAATACACCATGTTAATTATTCAGTAGCTCTAAATTTAGAAATATGGTTTTACTAATTACTATATGGTGACCGTGTCAAGTAGTCTCAACAAATGGTGGATCTGCACCTCGAACTTTAATAATATAAAATTTAAATTCTAAATCTGATTCGATACACAAAAAGACTTAAAGTTGACTGAATGAGTAAGAGGCTAGCCAACATGGAGAGGGGACAATGGAGGGTGCAAATCCAGTAGTACATCTGTTTTGCCTAGTTTACGTTGGTCTTTTCGATCTGTTTTATTTATTTATTTCTTTATTAAATAAAAATAATTACTATACTATATGGTCTTGGATCAATCATGAGTTCGAATTTATACTACGTTCACTGTACTTCACAGTTCACACAATTATTTTTTAATGTATATAATGATGCATTAATTATTATTAAGACATGTTGCTAATTTAATTAAGAGAGAGAGAATGTGTCTAATCTTTTTATTTTGGTCAACAACTTCATTTATTCTTCTTTAAGCTAAGATTCAACTCGGTTAATTTTGATATTATAACTTTTTTTAAGGCTCAAGAATCCGTTTGATTTAGCTGATTATATATATAATGCTAATAAGTTTAACTTTATGAGTTGGAAAAAATATTTTTAAGTGATAAAATTGTTTTTATAAATAAATAGTTGTGTGTTTGGATAGATAGTGAACACTTATAAAATATCAATCACATTCACATATACTAGGACAGAGACTCAGAAAGAGTACTTTATTACTCCCTTCGTTTTAATTGATGTGTCACTTTTCAGATTTCGAGATTCAAACAAGTCTATCTTTGATCGTAAATTTTTTAAATATTTTGAATTGTCAATTATTGTGACTTATAGTACTTTTTACGTATTTTATAAATATATAGATTTCATTTCAATAAAACTGAAGATTTCATGTGTAAATTACCGGTCAAACTTAAATTATTTGGCTCTCGAAAAACAAAAAATATCACATAAATTGAGACAGGGAGAATATTTATTATTAGCAATAAAAGAAAAGAAAACACGCATAAACAGAAAATATTACTAGTAATATCAACTTTTAAGTGTAGAAGAATTGAAGATTCAACATTATAATTATGAGAACAAACACCAATAAGCTTAAGGTCAGTGTCGGTCAAACTTTTGACTATTTATAGAGTCAAACAGTTTAAGTTTGATCGGTAATTTACGGATGAAATCTTCAAATTTTTTGAAATGAAATTTATATATTTGTAAACTACGTAAAAAGTATTATAAGTCACAATAATTGATAATTCAATTTTTTAAAACGATATATGAAAATTTACGGTCAAAAATAAATTTGTTTAAATCTCAAAATTCGAAAAGTGACACATAAAATGGGACCAAGAGAGTACTCACAATTAGATGGAAAAAAAACTTGACAAACAATTAAAAAAAATAGAACAAAAAGATGGCTAACAATAATTTATATACTATAAAAACACACGTGCATGTTTATAATGATACATATTTGTAATTTACAAAGATAGAAATAATATCTAGATACATATCGCGAATGCAAAAATACAGAATATTACAAGAAAGCAGGCATAATTTTGTGCACTGCCATATTGAAGATTGACAATCCTAGCAATACAAGCAATTCCCCTCAAACCAAACAAAGAAGAATAAAAGCTAGACTTAATTCACACATTACCAAAAATATATAAAATAAAAAAAGTGTACAAATTAAGCTTATGATAAAATGGAATAATAAAATGTCTCCTTCTTGACCATCATCACATGGCTCTAACAGCTTGGAATCTTGGCTCTTTAGGTGAAAATTTTTGTTCACTATAAACATTCATATAATCACCAAACTTAAAAGCTGGATAATTACTAATTAATTCCACCTTATTATTATTATTATTATTATTATTATTATTATTATTATTATCATTATCATTATCAATATGAATTAGTTGAGGTGCAGGAGCAATCGTAGCTTTTAAAGACGGATTATAAAAAGACGCAATTGACCTTCTATTCCCATTTTCCTTAGCCAAAACGCGATGCCAAACACTCTTGTATTTCCCGTTACTAAGGACCTCAATTTGGTCACCCGTGTTGATAACGATGGCGTTCTGGATCGGCTGAACGTCGATCCATTTACCATCCTTGAGTATTTGAAGACCGTCCACCTGATCATCCTGAAAAAGCAAAATTACACCACCAGCATCGGTGTGTGCTCGTAGACCATTCACCATTTCGGGATTTGGGCACGGTGGATAATGACTGACTTTAGTCCCGAAAAACGCATTTTCGGAACCTTCTTCGCCATTATTAAAGGTTTTATTGATGTAACCTTTTGGTAGACCTAAGTTTTCATCCATTATTTCCATCACTCGTTTTGCTAGATTCTTCATTTCTGATCGATACTCTTTCATTATTTCCCTGTTTAATTAATAAATTCAAATGTATAATATATCAGCTCGTTAGTGTAAATTAACTGATATATAAAAGCATATTCTATAATTTATTTGATTTTTTTTTGTGATCTTATGTAAGTTGATGGTTGATATTGTTAATGTGAATCAATATTTGGCAAATCCTAACAACATAATATTAATTGAATGTAAATGTATTTTAATATGTTGTAGTAGATAATATGCTTATTGTTCATATTACTAATATAAAAGCATATAGTTATATAGTAATTTTTTAAGCGGTCTGATTGTGTGTAAAATAATTAATACCGTAAATTCTACTTTTTTCTCCACCTAAATGATGCAATGTTTGCAAGTTGCAACAACTTCTTGGATGCAAGATTTTAATCTAATTATTATTTCCATGTTTATTTAGAAATTAAGAGAAAATGTTAAAAATATATCAAAACGATAAAAGAAGTTGTTGTATACTTCCTTAGTTCCTTTTTACTTGTTACAATTATCTTTTCTAATTAACTTTTGAAAAATGTTGTTACAAGTTATATTTTTGAAAAACGCAACGTGACAAACGAAATCGAAAAGGAATAATACCTGAATTGAGGAATATTGGAGGGCCATTCATTATCATCAGTGAGAAGAAATACATCTTCCCAATCTACATTTTCAACTTTGTTATTATTGCTCTTATTTTTCTCCACCTCATTCAACAAGTTTATTGCTGTTGACTTGTTGAAATTATCTTCTCTTTCCTTCTTAAAACTTTCTGAAGAAACTCTCTTCACCTTCTCAAGAAGTTCCACAGGAATCCCATGATTCACCAACTACACAAATTCGATTAGGCACGAAATTTAAGAAACGTACGACAAAAGACTAGGTAGCTTTGAAATTTATCGTTTTAAATATGTCATAACGTAATAATATACGTGTGACTATTGTAAAAGCTTGTGTCATTACACATGCACTAAAGCTTGTAATATTCTTTTCAGGACCTATAGACTAATAAGAAAATAGTGTCAGTTTTCAAGACTGTAAAATTACCTGAAAAAATCCCCATTCTTCACAACAAGTGGCAATTTGAGCCAAAGTGTTGGCTCTTTCCTCTCCATTAAGCTTTGAAAAATCAATTACTGGAATAGCCATTGATGAAATTATAACAAGAATTATTCAAAAAGAGAGTAAATTAAATATAAGTAATAGAGAAAATAATATATGTATTTTTTTTTCTTTTTTTAGGTTAGTAGTACTATTGTGTTGTGGTATAGGAAAAGATTAGCATAGTCTTATTTATAGCCAAAATAATTTCATGATGTCAACTCTCTAAATAATTTATTAATTTATTTTTTTTCTTATTTAATCAATATATTTAAAGAAATTAACAAATTAAGAAAGTGTAGCCGTTGGAGTAGGGTAATTTGGACGGTGACATAATGTTATTAATTAAATTAATAAATAAGGTCAATGTCTTTTTGAGTCATTGCCTATCCCAAACAGAAATATTTTCGTCATCACATAATAATTAATGGTGTATTTCCATCTCATAATAATAATAATTAATAATAATCAAATAAGTTGTTAAGGACATAATTAATAGTAGTATTAGTATTGGTCCCTTTAAATATTATATGAGCCATCATTTTGACCAATTTCTTCAAAACATAAGTTTTTATTCTTCTTTTTTTTTTAAAAAAAAAGAAAAATAAAATACTTATTGTGGAAAGTTAACTGGATTTTATTGTAAAACTTGAGCATTTTTAAAATAAATATGGTGGAAATAGCTTTTGTTGCAGGGAGAAATTGAAATTAGAAAAAAAAAAAAAAAGCTTTGCCTAGAAAAAAGACTTTGATTTAATTCAGAGCGGAAATTTTATTACAAGTGAGCATCAAATCGAATGTACTCAAAAAGGGTTATAATTTTGCCTAAACAAAGAGGACTTTAAGACAGCTTCATAGGAGACATTGAATGTAACCAGCCTTCAATGATGAATCGAAAGAGTACAAAGCTACTATCAATTCAAATTAGAGAAATATTAAGTTTTATCCGCTTCAATACATTAAGATAGAATTGTTGAATGAAAAGGTGGTTTTTAAAGTTTTGTATGAATCCTAATAATAATACAAATAAGAACTAACTTTATGCATTGCCAACACTAAATTTATGACCAAAGTCTCATAAACAATAATTAAAAAAAAAACTTCATTAAAGTCTCCCAAAATAAATATTTTATACATTTAAATGATACTATTTGTAAACTGAATCCTAATTATACAATTTCTTTTTTCCGTAATTTGATGTTTAAAATTACTTTCAAAATATTGGTCAAATATAAATTGCTTCTGAAATACTAATAAATGTATTTTTTTTAATTTAGTTTTTTAGAATAACAGATTTTGAAAGCTTCAACAAATAGTCTGTAACTCAAAATTATTACTCCTCTGTCTCAATTTATGTGACACTTTTCGTTTTTCGAGAGTCAAACGGTTAAAGTTTGACCAAAAATTTGCTCATGAAATCTTCATTTTTTTAAAAATGATTATATATTTGTAAACTACGTACTATAAGTCACAATAATTGATAATTCAAAATGTTTAAAAGATCTATGAAAAACTTACGGTCAAAGATAGACTTGTTTGAATCTCGAAATTCGAAAAGTGTCATATAAAATAAAACAGAAAGAGTTTTAGTGTTTTAATTACCCAAAACAGAATTTCACTTAACTTTTTTTTTTTTTGAAGAGTTTCAATTTGAATAATTATAACAAAAAGATGTAATTAATTGCTTCATAAATTGTTAATTACTTGAATATGGCTGCCGACTAGCACCGTTGACCATACACGTATTTTGCCTTTGACTTTCATAAAATTATTTTTAATGTAAAAGGGATCAGTTAATTTAATTTAATTTAATTTAATCTGCACTATTTTTTAGGCATAGTTTAAGGTCTAAGAAAGATAGTAACTTTAATTTAAAATTCTTTAAATCCAATACTAAAATTTGTCAACGCCTTATAAATTAGTTAATTTAAGTAATGAATGGGGTCTGAACTGAAATAATTAATTAATTTAAAATTAAAATTAACTTTCTGTAACATTATTAGAGGTTTTTAAGATAATATAATTTTGTACCTTTGAGCCAGCTTCGTTTAATACTTGGTTAATTGTAGACCATTGATTTTATTCTGAATGTTCGAATATTAGGGTTCATAATTAATGGATACAGCTAATATTGACCGTCTGATCAACAACATATGTTTTGATTATCGAAGGATACGGTGCAGGATTGATCCTCTCTTAATCAAAAGTCTCGAGTTTGAGTCATAAGTATGAAAAAATCTTTGGTAGAAAACGCTTTCTTACGAATGGGCCATACGCAGTGCGACTCAAAATTAGTCAGATTTCAACGCAGATATTGAACATTGGAAGAAAAAATAAAACATAAAACATATGTTTTGGATTTTTTTATTACTCATTGATGGTACGTACTTTTATTAGTACCTCTCACCCATCTGTCTTTTTATTTATTTATTTATTTATTTATTACTATCAAGTATTAACTATTAATTCGGACCGAGAGAAGATGAAATGGGAAAGAATTATAAGATGGGGAATCAAACATTATGAATAGAAGATGAAATTTTAGATAGTCAATCAATTAATACCAACTCATGAACTATTAGAATCTCCCCCTCTGGTTCTTTAGGTTACATGCAGAGGTGAAGCTAGGTGAGGGTTTGTGGGTTCGGACGAACTCAATAGCTTTTTCGTAGACCCTGTATTTGTACTAGAAAAATTATTTAAAATATATGTATATTAATTTGTGAACCCCTAACAAAATTGATTGATGATTCTAAAGAAAATTTAGAATCCCCAAAATCTTAATCCTGGCTTCGCCTCTGGTTACATGATATTTCCTTCGTCCATATTTACTTGTCTATTATATTAAAAATAGATATTTATTTTACTTGTTTAGTTTGAAAAATCAAAAGATAATTTATTATTAACTATAATCATTTCTCTAATGTATTTTAATTTCAAAACACTGAATTTAATATATTCAAAGGATATTATGATAAAATTAACATTCGATTTGTTACTCTTTTATGAGATTTGCTAAATTAATACTGAAAAATAAAGATGGACAAAGAGAATATCAAATAATTGTTGATTTGTTTATTCACTATTTTGTTTGTTTATATTAATAGATGTTGTTGAATCAAATAATTATTGACTTGTTTATTCACTATATTTTGTTTATATTATTGATAGAATAGATGTTGTTGAAGAAGTGGCTTGACTCCTGATATCGTGATAAAATTTTAGGCATATGATTATGTGAGTTTAGAAGTATCAATTGACCTAATTAATGGGTAGATCATATTTAATTATTTTATCATTTATCTATGCAAGAAATTTATATGGGGGAGATAATTAATCAATAAATTAATAATTTGAGAAGAATTGCTATAGGAAGAAAATATATATATTTTTAAAAAAAGTTACATGCTACCATGAAAATACATTCGCATAATTGTTTCAGAATATTTTCTCTTATCCATCACAGCAGATGATCCCTAATTGTTGTCCCATAAATTATTACTAGCATTATGACACTCCGTTTTAATTTGTTGTCATATTTTTTTTAGTCGGACAATTTTTTTAATAACTCTTTAATTCCAATTTTTTACTTCGCATAACATGTTATCAGGTTTAAGACCATAAGATTAAAAGTCATTTTGATACATGATCAGGACAGGATTTAGAGGATAGCGGGGAATTCACCCAAACCTCCTTGTTAAAAAAATTATACGATATTTTTTAAAGATATTTTTATTTTTTTATTTTATGTATTTATATAGATTTTGAACCCTTTTAAACATAAGATTAGAAGTTAACTTAGAGGTGGAGAGATTTAAATTTTACCTTTTTATTTTTCAAATCGTCTTTAGTGAAAATCATGGATAAGAGAGTGTTCGCAACAAATTTTCGTAAGCACTGAAAATTAACTGTAAGCAAAATAAATAAAAGAAAAATGTGATTTTTATTAATGAATCTTGTGAGTACAATTCTGTTGTTCTCTTGATTCTTCTCTTCTAAGCTTCTCCGTGATTCGAGGGCCTTCAGTAGCGTATTTCTCGAATGTAGGATGATGTAGACCTCCTTGAGATGTATTTGATCTCCAGAAACGTCGGGAAGCACTTCGTCGTTGCAAGTCGATCTCCGGGAAGAACTCCGTTGACCACTCCTTCGAAGAGCTATGTAGCTGGTGTTGTAGCTTTCTCCAATTGCAGAATGCTTGTTGAAGAGTTTTCTTCTTCCTTTTGAATGTCATGTCTATCCCATATTTATAGTTATAGGGAGTGGACAAGGTTGCTTGTGATTGGTCAAAGGATGTCATTTTGACACTTGACGGATTGTAATTGGTTCTTGCATTTGACTGGGACTACCACCTCATTTGGACACGTGGCGTCACCTTATTGGTCTTGGATGCCTAGTCACTGTGACACGTGACATGTGTTTGGACTTCAAGGTGAAATAGACCTTGGACTTGAATTTAATAAAAATGGACCTATTTATTTGTAAAGCCCAAATTAATCATTCAACCCAAATAAATATGGATTTAATCCAAATTTTGTATGAATTAAATCCAATAAAATTTGTGTGTCTACAGATGCCCCCTACTTAAGACTTGTTGAAGTGTAGGTTTGCCGACACTTGATTGCGAGACTTGAAGTATTACAAATCCAAC
Source organism: Solanum etuberosum (assembly GCA_029582245.1). Classification (NCBI taxonomy): domain Eukaryota; kingdom Viridiplantae; phylum Streptophyta; class Magnoliopsida; order Solanales; family Solanaceae; genus Solanum; species Solanum etuberosum. The sequence continues at coordinate 23,472 of JAJONR010004443.1, forward strand.
AATATCACTCTTAAGACATTTGCTTGACTCCGTTTCTTGCGATGAAACAAGTTGCATGGTACGGTTATGTGCAATCCCATTTTGATGTGCTCCTAAGGACTTTTGTTATTTCAATCCACTCGAGGGACGATATGGAGTACTCTCTCGAGAGAGGGATAAGCAAATCAATGTGACAAAGTTGTATGAATTTTAAATTCAAAAAAACGTTCACCATAGACTTGAATACAAATTTGGACACCAACACTTAGAGTGTCACACAAGTCCCCAAAGTTAGATTTTAAATAGAAGAACATAACTTGATTTGCTTCTTTTTTGCAAACCTTCAACTTGGAAACAATTGGTAATTTAATAATCACACCAAATTTTCTTTCCTTTGTTTGATTTTGTAAGAATCATTCTTGAAATCTCAAGACTTATTGCTTTCCTTTTGAATGCTAGCAACTTCCAATTTTACCAAAGCTTTCCTTGTACAAGAAATAAAAATTGTTCAAAGGAAATGGGAGATTACCGGTAAACCAGATGCTTCGCGAACCATATTCAACTTTAAGGCATTTCGTTGCACTTTAATCACCCTATATAAGAATCTCCCATGTACAAAGGATTGATCAAAGAATCATTGGGAAAAAAATAATTCTCCTAACCAAATCAATGTGGAACTCCAAATTTGGTGTGTTTTTTTCTCAAGTTCGTGCAGTCCCGCCAAAATGTTCTTTTCTTGGTGTAAAAGAATTCAAACGACGAACGACTTGATTCTGGAGAAATTAGACTTATAGTACTACGACATATCCAAAAATCAACATCAAAAACCTTTTGTATTGACGGGAATTGATTTGTTGGTCTCCAAATTTGGAAGTTTCCCTCATAGTTATGCGCAATCTCGCCAAAACGTCCTTTTCTCGGTGTAGGAGCATTCAAACGACGATCGGCTTGATTATGGAGAAACTAGACTTTTAGTACTACGACATATCCAAAAATCAACATCAAAAACCTTTCGCATTGACGGAAATTGATTTTTGAAGTTGGTCTCCAAATCTGGAAGTTCTCACAGTTATGCGCAATCTCGCTAAAACGCTCTTTTCTTGGTGTAGGAGCATTCAAACGATGAGAAGCTTGATTTTGGAGAAACTAGACCTTTAGTACTACGACATATCCAAAAATGGACATCAAAAACCTTCCGTATTAACGGGAATTGTTTTTTGAAATTGGTTTTCAAATTTTGCCGTTTTCCTCACAGATTTGTGTCTTTTAGATTTTCTTTTTTCTCTTTCTTGCAGGTAATGGTTGTGGCTGCATCTTTATTTATGCATTGTCATGTTTCTTAAACATGGGAGATTGACGTTCAAGATCCAATTTGACCGCAATTGAAAGCTTCATGTTATTGGCACCGCCATGTCGAGCAAGATTGTTGTGGTTCTGCTCATGTTTGTCATGCCATATTGAAGAGTCATGTACTTACTACGTGTATTATCGGAAGTAGATCAACCAAGAAAAATTGAAAACTTCGTAGATTTTCTTTTTTCTCTTTCTTGCAGGTAATGGTTGTGGCTGCATCTTTATTTATGCATTGTCATATTTCTTAAACATGGGAGATTGACGTTCAAGATCCAATTTGACCGCAATTGAAAGCTTCGTGTTATTGGTACCGCCATGTCGAGCAAGATTGTTGTGGTGCTGCTCATGTTTGTCATGCCATATTGAAGAGTCATGTACTTACTACGTGTATTATCGGAAGTTGATCAACCAAGAAAATTGAAAACTTCGTGCAGTTGGCACTGATGGCTCCAATATTTTTTCTTTTCATGTTTCCAAAAGAGCCTAAACACCTTGAAGATGCACGAGTTATTCACATGATCGGCGTGGAAACACTCGTCTCATCCTTACAATATTGGCAGAAAACTTACTCGAGGCATTCACCTTTCTTGCAGCCTTGGTAGAGACAACTTGCCACCTCCATTTTAATCCCCCTTTGCGGCTCCACGAGAGAAACATTTGGAGTACTTTCATTTCATTTTCAGCGAGAAAGCACGTGGTGCATCTTATCCTTGAGTCTTGGCGATAAAGAGGCTAAGAGTGACCACATTCCATCTGGCTTGGAGAGATTGACATCATGATAAGCCCTTTCCGACTTCGGTGAGTAAGTACTTGGCACTTATCCATTTTCCAGAGGTATGAGCAATAGAATTGCAATCCGTTTGATCCTTAAGGAACAGAACTCAACTTTTTGCATTATATCAAGATTTCAGACCAAAACTCCCTCTGAATTGATCAAAATTAATTTCTCAAGTTGATTTCTAGATCTGATATGTCTGTTACGCAGCTTTGCGCGTCTATCGTAGAAAATTGATAAGTCGGAGTAGGAGTACCGAAATAATGAGATTCTTATTCCATGGCAAAGACGCCTCAAAAAACTACAACATATGTAAAAATCAAGGCTAAAAACTATGTGGATTGGTACAGATATCGCTTCAAAGTCAGCCCACAATTCTGTCTTTCTCAGTTTTTCAGCTTCACGCGTCTGTAGTATAAAATTCATAACTCAAAGTAGGAGTATTGAAATCACAATTTTGTTTTTCCATTGGAAAGAAGACTAAATGAACTACACAATGTGTAAAAATCACAGCCAAAGACTTTGTGGATTGGTACAAATATCGCTTCAAAGTCAGCTCACGATTCTGCCTCGCTCAACTCTTCGGCTTTGAGCAACTTTGGGAGAAAATCAATAACTCGGCGTAAGAGCTTCGAAATGATGCGATTCTTGTTCCATTGGAAGCATAACTCATAGACGTACAACATATGTAAAAATACCGGCCAAAAGCATTCCAGATTAGTATATATATATTTTCAAAGTTAGCTCAAATTCTGCCTCACTCAACTCTTCAGCTTCGAGCAACTTTGGGAGAAAATCAATAACTCGATGTAGGAGCCTCGAAGTGATGCGATTCATGTTCCATTGGAAGCATAACTCATAGAGGTACAACATATATAAAAATCAAGGCCAAAAGCATTCCAGAGTAGTACATATATATTTTCAAAGTTAGCTCAAATTCTGCCTCGCTCAAGTCTTCAGCTTCGAGTAACTTTGGGAGAAAATCAATAACTCGGCGTAGGAGCCTCGAAATGATGCGATTCTTGTTCCATTGGAAGCATAACTCATAGACGTACAACATATGTAAGAATCACGGCCAAAACCTTTGCGGGTTTTTACAAATGCGCCTTTGAAGTTAGCTAAGATGTCTTGCTTAACTCTTCTCCTTTGCTCATCTGTGACGCATTTGAACTCACGTGCTAACTACATAATTTTAAAGAGCTAGTGTGATGATCACGCAATGCCACCCAAACCTCTTCTTTTTTTTTACTCATGTGACTGAGCTTAGAGTGATTACTCCAAGCACCTACGTACCTCGGTGAAGAGGATCAAGTCATATCGTAGTTCAAGATGATGAGTTTTATTTATTTTATTTCAGTTTTTTTTTGGGCCATACACAGTTTATACTCTTGCGGTCAAGAGTAACATGCAGTTTATGCTCATACCTTACGGAGCGTAGTAACTTGCAGTTTAGGCTCGTACGTCGAGGAGCATTTCAACTTGCAGTTTAGGCTCGTACGTCAAGGAGCATTTCAGGGAAGAATTCCATCAATGTAATGTCCTTCTAACCTTTTGTGATGAAGCATTAATGGACTTAGATTTGATGTTGGATTTTATGCTTTCGTATTGTTGAAGCTGATTTGTACTTGATTTTCTGTCGACTTTTGAAAGTCGGAGTTTAGAAGTTCCTTGATGCTTTTGCCTTTTGAGAGTGACCAAAGTCCAAGTGTTACTACTCTCTTCATTGGAGAAGTCATCTACCTTGGATGTGTTTGTTTTTTCTTCAAGGCGGAAACTTCAACTGGTTCAAATCTCCCAAACTGTAGTATGATGATACTTTCTTCAATTTTTGGCGATACCATAAGACGTAGAACTTCTGAAATTGAATCCTTTTTATGATCAAGTCTGACACTAGCATGATTTGTCTCAGCTGTCTCACCATCGTCAAGGATGATCTTTCCCTCTCATACCAATGTCATGATCTTTTCCTTCAGAGTGAAGCATTTTGTGGTGTGATGACTGATGATGCGGTGAAATTTACAATACATAGGATCATCAAATTTATTGGATTCCTTCGGTCGCTTTGACTCTGGGAGTGCAATGACTTTCTTGGTTAGCGGCTCATCAAGAATCGAGGGAACGTCAGAGTTCGAAAAGGGATACTTTTTTACTTGTAACTCCTTCAAGGTAGATTGATTTTTCACTTCTCACATTTGTTGATGCGCCGCGATCTCTTTCAACTTTTGTCTCGTGGAGGCCTTCGTAGAAGTCGCGGTTACCGCCATGGACTCATTAGTTATGTAGTCTAACGACTCTTTGAATTGCTTATCTTCTTTACTTGGATCAAAGACATGCGATGTCTTTTCATGACTTGCAATGCTCAACTCCATGTCATGAGCGCATGTAGCTAGTTCTTCAAAAGTACAAGGCTTAATTCTTTGAAGGATATATACAAGGCCCCAATGCATTCCTTGTATGCAAATTTCAACTGCAGAGATTTGAGAAAGTTGGTCCTTGCAATCTAAGCTCAACATTCGCCAACGATTGATGTAGTCCACTACGGGTTCATCCTTACTTTGTTTTGTGTTTGTCAATTCCACCATGCTCCTTGTACGACGGGTACTGTAGAAACGATTGAGAAATTGATTTTCCAGTTGCTCCCAACAATCAATTGATTCAGGCTCTAAGTCTGTATACCAATCAAAGGCGTTTTCTTTTAAAGAACGAACAAACTGCTTGACAAGAAGAACACCATGTGTACCGACACTGCTACAAGTCTCGACGAAATGGGCAATATGTTGCCTTGGATTTCCCCTTCCATAAAATTGTTGCAATTTTTGTGGTTGATATCCAATTGGCATCAGTAGACCCTCAATTCGCTTAGAATATGGCTTTGAATATCCTAAGGAACTTTGTGGTGGGCCACCATATTGAGCTTTAATTGTGTTTGTGATCATGTTTTGTAGTTGTTGAACTGTTAGAGTGGTCACTAAAGCAGATCACTTTGCGCTTTGAGAGTCAATTGGCTTGGTGGGAGAATCAATATCAACTTTTTCTTGTATTGTTAGAATATGATGTGACTCTCCGGAGTTGTAGAGATCTAACTTGCTCATAAGTTGGGTGATTTGGAGATTTTCGTCATCAATAGACTTCTTCAAGGCTTCATTGGTTTGCTCCATCATTGAGAACTTCTCGTCCATGTTAGTTGCGTCAACCATCAATGAGTTAACCTTTGTTGAAATTGAAGAATCCGTTGAATTCTTAGATTCACCAAAGTTGAAGCCAGAGTGAGAAAGTTCATCAAACAACTTAGATGCGATGTTGCCCCCGGGGATTGCAGTTTTGAGTGTCATTTGAGACTTGATCTTTCTTGACATCTCCAAAGAGGTAAAGTATTCAGATCTATCCGAACCACTAGTCTTGAACTTGTGTAGACTGACTGGACTAACATTACTAAGATCGACAAATGTGTCAATAGTATAATCCATGCATGAAACATCATTGATCTTCTTGAAGGCCATTGCAAAGTTGAACTTGTAGTTTTTTTTTATAAGAGGAAGAGATGAAGAGCAGAATTGGTCCCACTGGGCGTGCCAAATTTGTTCACAATAAATTTTCGTAAGCGCTGAAAATTAACTGCAAGCAAAATAAATAATAGAAAAATGTGATTTTTATTAATGAATCTCGTGAGTACAATTATGTTGTTCTCTTGATTCTTCTCTCCTAAGCTTCTCCGTGATTCGAGGGCCTTCAGTAGTGTATTTCTCGAATGTAGGATGATGTAGACCTCCTTGAGATGTATTTGATCTCCAGAAACGTCAGGAAGCACTTCGTCGTTGCAAGTCGATCTCTGGGAATAACTCCGTTGACCACTCCTTCGAAGAGCTATGTAGCTGGTGTTGTAGCTTTCTCCAATTGCAGAATGCTTGTTGAAGAGTTTTCTTCTTCCTTTTGAATGTCATGTCTATCCCATATTTATAGTTGTAGAGAGTGGACAAGGTTGCTTGTGATTGGTCAAAGGATGTCATTTTGACACTTGGCGGATTGTGATTGGTTCTTGCATTTGATTGGGACTACCACCTCATTTGGACGCGTGGCGTCACCTTGTTGGTCTTGGATGCCTAGTCATTGTGACACGTGACATGTGTTTGGACTTCAAGGTGAAATGGACCTTGGACTTGAATTTAATAAAAATGGACTTATTTATTTGTATAGCCCAAATTAATCATTCAACCCAAATAAATATATATTTAATTCAAATTTTGTATGAATTAAATCTAATAAAATTTGTGTGTCTACAGATAGCATTAAAAATAGTATCACAATAGATTCAAATAGTGAGCAATTCATGTTATATCGAAAAGACTAAACCACACGCATGGCCAGAACCATCGTAAATAATGAAGATTGTGAGTGGGATATATAAATGGAACCCAAAATCATTCCAACAGAAATTTTCAATTTTTCAATTTATTAAGTTGATTCATGGTTAATTTTTAGGATAATATATAGGAGATCTGAGACCGGTTCATTCACCAACAACCTTTTCAGTCAGAGCTTGTCGCATCAAGGTAGCTTAATCCGACTTACCTCTCCTGTATAATTTATGAACTATTGCATAAAAATGTATTTACCCACGCACATCTTAGGAATCGGAATTATGAGTTTTTCTAAAGAATTCTTTTTGAAAGGCCAAGCTTATATATCCCTTATGAGCTCCTTAGATAATGAGCTTAGCATTAGTCCTTAGCCCAAAACTAATTTTCTGAAGAAGTCCAGTCCAATACTTTCCAAGTTCCATTTATTGGCACAAATATTTTTATTTTGCTGACCTTTAATTTTTTGGAAGTTTTACATAAATTTCATAGTGTTAAGAGCTAATTACATTTTATTTCTATTCTTTTTCAAATTAAAAAAATCTCTTAAACTTGGTGGAATCTGAATACATCCCAAAACGTTTCGATACATCGCATTCTGGTTTCGGGTATATCCCTCAATGTCCCGATAAAATGCGTCTCGATTTCAGATACATCACTCAACGTCCCGATACATCACGTAAAGTGATGTATCTGACGATACATCGTGTAAAGCGATGTATCTGAGAATAAGAGAGAGTAGAGATTTTTGTAATTTTTTCAAATGATAGAGAATTTTAGAAATTATGGTAAATTAAGTTGTGTATTTAGATAATTTTTCCTAAATTATTGTCTTCAAATATAATAATTTTTAATTTTTATGCTAAAGTATTTTAAGTAAAAAGTTAGGGACTGTTTGATAAAATATATAAAAATAATATTGAATATGGCATATTATACATAAAAAATAATAATTTTAACCATTTCCCCCTACTTTTTATGTCAAATGAGCTTGTGAATAAACCTTTCTTTTCACTTGCCTTGCCTCATTTAATTTTATAAACGAAATCTTTGATCCATCCTATCATGTTCTGTTCCGTTTAAACATTTACCAAACTCTATCCCGATTAAATATTTACCCAACTCTATCTCGTTTAGCCTTGTCCTGTTCCGTCTTGTCTTGCCCCGTCCCGAACCATAATATTTACCCAACTCTATTCCGTTTAACCTTGTCCTGTCCTGTCCCGTCCTGTCTTTCCCCGCCCCGACCACAACATTTACCCAATTCTATTCCGTTTAGCCTTGTCATGTCCTGTCCCGTCCCGTCTTGTCTTTCCCCGCCCCGACCACAACATTTATCCAACTTTATTGAAAAAAATTTATTCTATGAGGCACAAGTAGTGTCAGTTGTATGAGGGACTCTTCAACTGCCAATTGTATATGTGGGTCCATAATTTATCAATTTCATATCTTTACTTTTTCTCATTCATTTGTAATCTTTTTTCCTACTTTTCTTTCTCTCACACCATTCTTTTGCATTTTTTTAAACTTTTAACGTAATTTTAAATTGAAAGGATTTTGGGACTTGCCCACGATATCTAGTATATCTATTTTAATCTCTATATTATTTATTTGAAGAAAAATTAAAGTAATATATCAAAAAATTAAATTAATTTTTTTGTTTAATTTTTTGAATGAGTTTGAAGAAATTGCAGGTAGTGATACTAAAAAAGAAAAATCTTAAAATTTTGTGTCTTAATTTCATAAATTGATTTTTAATTTTTTTTAAACTTATATCATAATATATAGGAAATATGTCTTTATATTAATCAATTATTTTTTGCATTTATTTTCTAGTTTGATTTTATTTTTATTTTGATAATAGCAAAAGTACATTTCATATTTAAAATAACTTGTATTTTTAGTTAGTTATTAATTATTTATATCAAATATCATCAAGACTTCATGATATTCCATAACCAAAATCTTTAACTTTTTATATAAAAAAATGTTCGAAAGAATTCATTATATTTCTTGAGACAATGCATACATTTTTTTGGAAGATGTTGTATATAACTTGATTAACTTTTTATATCATCATATAATTCTTTTTAAAAATGACAAAAATCAAAGCGATTAAAATTGACTTATTCATTTAATTTTAACGTTTGAAAAAATTCGTTTAATTTATTTAATTTTCTAATAATAAAAAATCTGGTTCAAACCAAATCACAAACAAAATCTGATTCAAAAATATTAATTAAATGTTAATAAATTGAGGATATATTAGGTAGAAAAAAAAATCATTCTTCCTTGATTTGTCAAAAATAATAAGTAAAAAAGTATTAAATTAGAAAATCTTTAACAAGTAAATAAAACTGAAGAGAGTATAAATTTTAAAAGGGAAAAGGATTAAAACTGCCTTCAACGTATTGAAAATAGCTCAAAAGTGCCCTCCTTCCACCTATTGGATCAAAAATGCCCTTAAGGTTATTTTTAAGGTTAAAAATGCCATTCTTTAACAGAATTATAACATGACATAAATAATTTTTTAAATTAAACACATGGCGCTAAAGTATTGATCCACATGAATTTTTGACCTAACTCAATGGAACTGAGCTACCCTTTTTAATATAACCCAGCTGATTTTCTGGATTTTTTTGTTCGAATCTACTTAATTTGTTGAACGGATTTCACCACGGTTGCTTGGTTTGAGTGTCAGAGACCGAAATCTATTGGGAACATTGTTGTTGTGGTTTGGGTTTAATCATGGATTGTTCCATAAAATTCTTGTTGCGTACACACATATGGTTGATCAAGGAAACTGGACCTCCGTGAGACGGTCGGACAGACCGTGGTCACGAATACCTTGGCTGGTTCCACGATGAGGATTGTTACCATGTTTGGATGAAGGTTACTGGTGGCACATTGAGATGCAATGGATGTTTGCAGTGGAGTTTTTGGTGGAACTGGACACTGGTTCCTCAATAATAGGATACAGGATGATGGAAGTCCAATCCAGTCATCGGTTGGATTCTTTGAGTTGGGTCAAAAATTTACGTGGACCAATACTTTAATACCATGTGTTTAATTTAAAAATCTATTTATGTCATGTCATAATTCTGTTAAAGAAGAGCATTTTTAACCTTAAAAATAACCTTAAGGACATTTTTGATCTAATAGGTGGAAGGAGGGCATTTTTTAGCTATTTTCAATACGTTGAGGGCATTTTTAACTATTTTCCCATTTTAAAAACATTAACTGAACAAATAAATAAAAAAGAGAAGATTTTTTAAACAGTAAAAAAAAATAGAGAAAATAGGGTCCTGCCACATAATACTTGCGTCTCTCATAGAATAAAATTTTCAACCAATTTTTCAACGCTATTCCATTTAGCCTTGCTTTGTCAGGTCCTGTCTCATCTTGTCTTACCCCGCCTCCGAACCGCATCACACTTGTTCCAGTAACTCAAAGTGAGTTTAGAAGAGTCCGGAACCTAAATAAGCCACAACAAGATAAAAGTGATCAAAATAATCACTATTCTAATAAGTAACTAAAATAGACTAAGTGTAAGAATTTTTTTTGTTTTCTCCAATATTTCAAACGTTTTCCGTTAGTCTCTTAACGCGTATATTTTAATATAAAATGGAACTATTTTTTACACTTTGTAAAGTGTAAGTTTTTCTTACACTTTATAAAGTGGAAGAAAAAATTTTGTTTTACAAAGAGGAATATTTTTCAAGTATTGTTATAGGAGAACTTGTTGACTAGTCTTAGGCTCCTTCCTAACATAGATTTCAAGTATTGTTAACTTGATTTGATCTATGTAGTCATTTGGAACCCTCAAAAAATCAGTCAACGATTCGTCATTATAGATAATCCACTCTCCAAAATTTACTTGTCCTTGTGATAAAAATGAAGTAGGGTATTTTTTGACTATAATCAAATTATAAACAGTACTATTTATACCCATTCTTTTATAAATTGCCGAAAGAAATTTATGATATCTGACATTAATTTAATATTTTGCATTGTATTTGAGAGGACAATTATAATAAACGATATTTTCGTCATGTATAATTTCGTCATCCCAATAAATCAAAACTCTAACTTTTGGTTCAGAAGACATCTTTTTGTGATTGAAATGAAGAAAAATAGAAGACTAAAGATGTTGAAGGGCAATGTTTGAACGTCCTTAAATAGAGTTTGGAAGAGTTTTCAAAATAAAAATAAATAAAAAAACATAATGTAATAATTATTTTTCGTTCTTATGATATGTCAAATCAATATAATTGTATGACAAACACTGCAAAAATTTCATAAAGAGATACAATTTAATGCAAAACATGAAAAATATTCTTCTTTGTAAAACATAATTTTTTTCTTCCACTTTATAAAGTGTAAGAAAAACTTACACTTTACAAAGTGTAAAAGTTAGCTCCGTTTTATATTAAAATATACATGTTAAGAGACTAACGGAAAACGTTTGGCATGTTGGATAAAACGGAAATTTTTCTTACACTAAGCCTATTTTAGTTACTTACTAGAATACTGACTTATTTTGGTCACTTTTATTTTTTTTTGGCTTATTTAGGTTCCGGACTCCTTTTAGAACCTGGCTTGTTTTTAAATTAACTTCACCCATTTCCCCTGTTTTATATGTGCGCTCACTTCACAACACCACACGATCACACAACTCCATTGCCATTCGAGGTTCCCAGTGGCTCTCAGGTAAGGTCTCTTCTCTCTCTCCCTTACAGAATTATTCTTATTTTTCTTTTCTGTCCATGTGAATCTTTTGTTGTGGAGTTAGAGAGCACAAATTGTTCAATTCTGGTATTGTTGGATGATTGTGATGTATTTGTGCTGCATTGAACTGTAGTTCCCAGTAAACGGGAGGGTAAATCAATAACGATGTCTGTGCGAAAAGTTTGGTTAAAGTTCTGCCTGCAATGTGTTTGATAAATTGTCTGAGAGAAGATTTTATTAGACGGTGAAGTCTGAGTAGCCAGTGACATTAAGATATTTGTATGAGTGCGTGTGGGGTAGTTCGGGTTGGTTTTAAAGTGTTTTGTTCAGATTTGACCAATTTGTAAGGAATTGGAGATTGGGGAGAGGGAAACTGCTACATGGAGCAGTATGCTAATCTATAGCCATATATTTTGAACTCTTGAAATGGGTTCTTTTTAGGTTTAACAAACATAAAAATCATATTTGTATGTTATAGCTATAATTTGTATAATTGCGCTCCACATCAAACTTTATGTTTGCTATGGAGCATCAGATTTGTATAAATCGCTGGCAGCCTCTCATTTGTACAAATCGCTGACAGCCTCTCGTTTGTATAAATCGTTGGCAGCCTCTCAATTCAATTTTATGTGTTTGTATATCTGCATAAAATTTGAATTTGTATACAATTGAATCGAAATAAAACATTTGTATATCAAATCTCTCTCTCGCGCTTTATACAACACAAATTATATATTGTAATTTGTATAATCTGTGTTTGTATAAAGCGAGAAAGAGAGAGGCAAAAGAGAACTGGGCAGGGGAAGATCTGTATTTGTATAATTATAAGTGTATCGGACGAAAATATATTTATTTGTATTTGTATATACAATTTTCTCTCGCTTTATACAAATACAAACGCATTTTATACATTTGTGTTTGTATAAAGTGAGAGAGGCGAGGGAGAGACTGGCGAGAGTGGCGAGCGAGAAATCTAGGGAGAGAGGCGAATGGCAACTGTTTGCTACGGGTTACAATTAAATCAAACTGTGGTTATAGCATTTAATTTGAATTAATAGTTTGCTATTTTATATAATTTTCCCTTCTTTTATTCGGTTGTTTGACTTGAGCCTTTTTAAAACCTGATCTCCATCTTATTGTGTGCTTGATGAATTCGCCGCTGAAGTCTGATTACCCAAGCACTATTAGGAGTTGGTTTTGAGTAAATTTGGGGTGGTTAGGTACGTCTTGGACTGCTTGGTCGAATCGGTTGAGTTGAAAATTGTGCACACCTTAAAGATCTTTGGAAGTACACTCTGTGACATTCTCTGTTCTTGTGTGTTTGGAGTCAAATATTTCCTTTTTTGGACTGAATTTTTTTGTTACAAGCTATTCGTTTACACTACTAAATGGAGGAATTGTTGCTTGCTTATTGTGTTGTTAAAACTGTCTTATGAACTAATACAACCAACTCTCATTCATGAGCAGACTAAAGGAAGCTCTCTTAGACTTTTCCTTAATGCAGACATCTTCTGAAAGTAACAATGATTATCTTCAACTGAACAGCACTATTAATCTAATCAAATTAAGTTATCCATCCATTATATACACCTAAAGAAAAAATTAGCTGGATAATTTGTCTAGGAGTTTCAAATTGGTAGATTGGGTCAAATTTATACAGATCAAAGCAGGTTATGTTAATATATGAGCTATGATCTAATCCGTCCAAAAATCTATTTTGATAAATGAATTAGGTCAGTATAGGTTGAATTTTGGGTCGTAACCCAATCCGCCCAACATAAAATTATTTTATAGATTTGGATAAAGTTCATTTAATTGAAAATCATTTCGAGAAACTGGTATCCATCTATGTGCTGAGTTTAGGAGCTACAGAAAGGAAAGAACGAGCTCAAAAGCAAAAACTAGGAGTCAAGCTTAAAAGTATAGTTTGATATTAATAAGTTTGTAGTAGAGGATGATCGGTAAAGGAATTAAATTTCACCAATATGTTGCAAGAAAATAGAGTCTGATAAATCTACCAGCAAGTTGATTTTTGAGATGTGAAACAAAATAATATCGACCTACCCCATTAAAATTTGATAAATTGAACAGGTTATATATTTACATGGGTCAAATTTGATACTTGTAAGTGTGGCTATATCTTATTATGAAAATGCATAACATGAAAGGACATGATTCTCACGCTGAATTTTACTTCACAAAAATACAAACAATCGACTTTAGCTTCTGAAAAAAGATATATCTATTGATAGAGTAGACCAATATGTTCATGAACTCCTTTGAAAGCTCTTACACAACTCCAGTAAAATAAATATAACTCTAACAATAAGTTAATATGTGAATGAAATAGATGCAACTAAGGCTTGAATAATAGCAAAACATAAACAATTGGCAAGTAATAACACTCCCTTCCCCTAATATCCTTAAGCAAAGATCAGTATTGAAATTGATTAAGATTAGGGGCTAATAGAAGCTCGTTCACTATGCCTAATTTACGTGTACATCCCTGCTCCGATCCGACATGTTAGGCTCGACCTTGTCTTGTTACATCACCTTTAATTTATTCATTCTCACATATTGAGATTTGTAACTTGTTTTCTATCATACTTGTGGGAGCTTATGCTATTACCTTTTGAAGCAAAAATGCCTGAAAATACAGACAATAGTACGAAAAACAAAGGTAGGTTCTTGGTTAGCTGCAACGATGCTTGGATTGAACAAAACAAAGGACACTCTTCTTCTCACCTTCTCTCATATAGAGCTGTTGTTTCTACTTAACAAAGAAGAGAAGGACTGAACATTTCATATACTAAATTGTGGACAAAACCGATGTTAAAAAATAGGGGAAGTTTGGGGAGGACCAAAAGTGCATTAATATTGCAAATATGAGGGACTATTAGTGCTTCATGTGAAAGAACAAGGATGATTTTGAGTCTCAGCCCAAAGATAAGGCACTATTTTGGGATTTTACTCCTCCTTCACAGCACTTCTGTTCATTGACCTCAGGAACACTGGCAGAAGTGACCCCCTGTCTACGATTGTCGGAAAGCATTCCCGTAAATAAGTGATCGATCACTATCTTGAGATCTATCAAGAAACGTCTTTTATTTTTTGGTATGCTCTGAGAAACTTCTGCTTCACCTATTTCTCTTTCATTTCCTCCAAATTTTCCGGGATTCGGTTGTTGCGTTCGCTTGAAATTGTTATAAACTATTCGAGTAAATCGGGTAGTGCGGCAAAGTTTTTTCAAAGTCTTGTAATCCAAGTTCTATTTGATCCACTGTGCTATAATCATGTATGGTCTAAACACGAGGGCTTACTATATATGCTTGCATTTCAAATTGTTCTCTTGAAAAATGGATATTGGTAGATCCTAGCGACTCTCTTCCAAGCTTGCAACTTTTTTGCCTTCCCATTTATCTGGATTGACTCGGGCAATTTCGTCTAGTTAAGTAGCTTGCACTGTAATAGTCAATTTGCTAGATGACATTTTCCTCCAACAATTCTTGAGAGTTCGTGTCTGAGGGGTTTTACAGAGAAGAACAAGAAAGGGAAGTTTTCTTTTTTGGGTTTAATTTGTTTCTCAGTTAACTTAAAACAAATTTATTTAGGGAAATCGTTAGTTTTAAGGTTTAGTACTAAAAAGTGTCTATTTCTTGCATACAATGAGGACTATATCTGTTACGTAGCATCTATTAAGGACCAAAATAGTCCGACCCCCATACAATAAGGACCATTTTGATCGGTTTTCTCTCTTTTTCCACATTGGCAAACCGTCTCCTTCTTGTAAAGACTCAGCGACCCTTATTCCTCTGTATACTATTTGTCTCCAACTAATTGAACTTTGAGGTAAATAAAGTAAGGAGAGACACTGTTGGAAGCAAGAAGGCTTGCCGTCAATAGATTGGTATACGATCTCAAGCAATTTAAGTCCTTAATTTCACAGTAGCATGCCTTGCTTTTTGTTGTGCAGTATCCTGTCTCTAATAGCTGAAATTTGATGGAATTCTCAATTCAATGTTGCAGGAGTTTTCTTACAGGAGGGGAAGTTAGATATGTCCAGGTTCCGCTCTCTATTGCAAGCATCGTTGAATGCTACAAGAAGAGGTATTTCACCATTATCGACGTGTATTCTGGAATTTTTTCTTCCGAATCCCTATGCTGCTTCCGTTTCTGTTTTAGCGGATACTTTTCATTTCTATTTCATGTTACCAAATACCACTAGGATTTGATGTTCAACCCATTTTTTTGATCCTTTTAGCTGACATGAACGGAATATATATTAATCCCAGCTTGTGATGCAAAAGTGCAGAATCGCAAGTGAAAAAGCTCAAATAATACCAAAAGCAATGAGAATTTCATAATGACTAAGCTATGAACTAACAAATGAGCAAAGGAAATCCAAATTGGCAGCCAAAGAATGAGTTTTATTGATGTGAAATGGTATTTATACAACATATGAAAGCAACTAAGAATAAAGATTGACATCTACACTTAGTTACAAATGAAATCCCAACTAAATCCTAACCAATTCTCCATCCAAGTTCACCTAACTTCCACTAACAAACCTTATGTGTGCTGCACTGAAGATACATCTTTGTTAATTGCATTCACCATCTTATTTTAGTGCATCAGCTTGTTTGCCTTTCAGATTCTGATTGTTAAGTTATTTTAATAAGTTAATGTTTTTGGAAGCCATTTTAGTTTTAGCTAGTTAGGACCCTTTGAAATATATGGGAGTTTTGCTTCATAAGTCCTTTCTTGTCAGTATGACAGTTAAAATGGGTCATACTTTCTTTTCGTTTACCATTTCTCACAGATCAGTTAAAATAAATTGTTAAAATGGCTGGGTGATCTGCGAGAATTCCTGTCATCTTTAGAAACTTAGAGATGTCTCTGCTTTGGTGTCCTTTCGCATCTATTGTGGAGAGGCTTGTATGTTTAAAAGGAGTTGAGTGAGGTTTAAAGATAAAAATGATTGACCCAGACCCCAGGAGTTCTTTACAGCATTTATGCAAATAATGTAAAAGAAAGAAGAACAAGGGCATAGATAACCTTTTTGATCTGCACATCTCCGTTGACGTGCTTAGCTGTTAATATGAATTAACTTCTTTGTCATGTTCTTGTTGTTTTTCCTCATACTTTTTGCTTCATTAGTTTGTGATGGGTGTTGGTATTATCTCATGGGTTTGCGGTAATCCCTATCTAGCTTCCTCAAGTTGACAAGTAGTTGACCAATCTTTCGCTAAGTGTGTAACAGTGTATTCTTCATTGAATCAGCATGCGAGAAAAATGGTGCTCTTAATTTGTTACTTGTGTCTATCAATTATAGCAACTTTCAGTTTGTAATAACTTTTTTCACCTGTAGCACTCGCGTGGAACATTGAAGACCTAGTTCCACCCAGTGAAAGATACATTTTCAACTTTAGTTCAAAGGATGAGCTCAAGAATTGGCATTTATACTCAGATTCAGAATATGGAGGTATACAAACGTACATACTTCTCTTACATGTAATACGAGTACTTGGTAACAGCCAAACAAGAACTTTTTTGGGTATATTCCAACCTGTTATTTTTGTGCAATCAGTTTTCCTTATTTATTCTCCTTTAGTTTTAGACTTTCATAGCCTTATTCTGCACCGGGTTCTTAGTGGAGGTGGACTCTCAACTTCACAGAACACATTGTTTTCCATTTGAGATGAATTTATTATTTTGATTACTCCAACTAAAAAAAAAGACCAAAAATTATGAAAAAATATTCTATTTTTGTGAGCATCTAATTACAAAGCCTAGATTCTTTGGTCTTACAAAATACACTTGTCTTTTCATATCTGCATCTATTATGTGAGGTGCTCGTAATTGTTATTTTTAGAGATCAGGGTGATGGTACTTAAGGAGAGTGCCCAAGAAATGGAGCAGTTACAAAGTTAATCAATGACTAGAGTCTCCAAGAATCATGCAAGGCATCTATAGACTGAGGGCTTTCTTTTCTTTTGTCCAAGTGTTCACCAAATCAAAGATTAAGTTAGTGACTAATAAATATCCTGGTGATAATATCTCAGGTCTGTCCTCAGCAGCTTTGGAGATTAAGGACACTGGAAATGGGTCAACTAGTGTTGGTAAATTATTTTGAGCGTGAATACTGTTCTTTATTTCATTTTTGTTCTTTTTCTGTTGATCTCCCCTTTTCCTTTTTAATTGTTCTTAGTCACTTATAAAGTCTTTATGTAGAACTTTCGTTTTCCCCTGAAAACAGTACAAACAATTATTTTTACAGTTCAGATAACTTTGTTAACTCATACAACAACAACATACCCAGTAAAATCCCACTTAGTAGGGTCTGGGGAGGGTAGAGTGTAGGCAGACCTTACCACTACCTCGTGGAGGTAGAGAGGCTGTATTACAATCTCAAATTCCTCGCTGGTAAGAAACTATGGATGCACTGCTTGCAAGCATTTTGAAGTTTGTCTTAGTAAGATAAAGCCTTGACCTTTTATCTTAGATTTAATTAAAGTATTGAGACACAGTAACTTCTCTACATGTTTGAATTTCTTTTGGTTAGATTCTACATCAAATATATAAGTTTATTTTTGTATCACCTCTTTGTGTACTTCAAATATTGAGCTTTAATTGCTCCTATGACATTGAAAATATTAATGTGTAATTTGTTGGAATGATATTGTTGCATTTGGCTTTAGTGTCTGTTTGTGGAAATTCTTCTCCTTGGAAGCAAACTGACTGAATTAGCTAGGGTGTGCAAAGAATTAACTGGTGAAAAATAGTTAAACCATGATCTCTTCTATCTCTCAACCTATACTTGCAGAGCATAGGTGATCTCAAGTCCCGGATAAGGGAAGATCGTTGTAGTAGATTGACAGGCAGCGTAAAAATAGTTAAATTCCAACAATTCATATAGCTGACCCAACTTTGTTTGTTCAGAAAAAAAATTGATTGATCGCTTCTATGTGGCTGCTGTAAAAGCACTATAATTGGAGTAGCATTATTTGGGGCCTTCAGTGTTGTATGTGGAGAAAGCCATTGACCTCTGAGAATACCACCGAGCCTAAAATTCCACTTACGTAATTTCTTTGTTCTGCCTCGCCCATGTCCCTTCTTGGTGATAATCGTGAAAGTATGTCAAAGGATGTTAAGTACTATAATTAGTGTTACTTTTCTCATTGAATATAGACTGGTTCTTTTGACAGGTCTTTTCTCTGGAAACCTCTCTTTGGATGTTATGGAAGGATCAAAGTGGAATATGACTCGAAGTGGCTTTTGTGGAATGCGGTCTAAAAAGGTGAATGCTACTCAACCATCCTAATAAATGCTTCGTGTCCTTTTCTTGTTTGATAATGATAAGTAACAGATTCAAGATAAAAAATTGAAGGAACTGATGACAAAGCCCTAGAACACCAAGAGAATAAGAGGACTTTACTGGGAAAACCAAAATGAAAAAAAAAAATACATGGTAACTGAATATAAGTAGAAAAATAATGGACGGAGCAGCATCTTGGTCAGCTTGGGCCATCTGCACATCTTAGACTTAGGTCGTCTTTAACTGATATTGTATGTTTTTGTCTCCTTTGTGACTGTTGATAACCCTTCTATTCAAAAGTTCAGATCTGTCAAGTTGGCTGGATTAACCCACAAACTAGCCCATTTAACCCCCCTTAAAACAGGTTCCTAAGTGGTCCCCTACCTCCAGCTCCAACTCTTGAGGGGCATGGGCCGGGTCAATAACTTAGACGGTTAGACCCCCTAACTGAACCCAGCTAGGAATTGGTTCATGGCCCCCAGACCAACCCAGCAGGGGCCTGCTTGGTAAGACAATCTTTTTAAAAACAAATAGAAAACCCCCACTAGAATTTATCAAATTTATTTGTATACTAAATATACATGATCTGGATGTGAATGAGTTGAATGATCTATTCCTCAAGTCTATCAGTGAACCATCTCTTCGGACTGGGGATAGTGATAGATGTTAGGTCTTTTCCCCTCATTTTCTACTCTCCTTGTTTTAACTAAAGAACTATCATTATATTTGCAAAGTCTTACTTCAATAAAGTTTGTGATGTTTCATTTTCATGCGAGATAGTCTCTCTTCCTTTTTTTTTTTTTTTTTGCATTTCAAGTTTTTAATTAGTCAATTAGTAAGAATGTCTTTCATTATTCAAATTTTGCATTTGAAAGTTAATGAAGTAATAAAATTTTGCTTTCATTTGCTATGAAACGTTTAATATATCACTAGTTGGCTTTATCAAAAGAGTGATTCTCATATAGCAGGCACTAGTGGTGAAACTTCAAAAAAAAAAAAAAAAAACTTAAATGTGTTTGTTATAGTTCACATGTCATTTCTGACTGCCCCTTACACAATATTACGATATAGAGAATATGTTTTGTTTTATCTATCAGTAGCGTGCTTTTCCTTCTAATTCTTTTTTCTTGCAGTTTGATGGCTTCATTGATTTGGATGGATATGACACAATAGCTCTTAAACTTAAAGGGGATGGAAGATGCTATATTTCTACAGTTAGTTCTATGTGTTCATTGAACTGCTGCTATTGATATTTGGATGAACTGTGGAAATAATCATTTCTCACTCAGAGCCTAACTGCAGATATACACAGAGAATTGGGTCAATAGTCCAGGACAAGATGAAGATAATTCATGGCAAGCATTCGTTTTTGTGCCAAAAGATAACTGGTATATCGCAAAGGTAAGTTCTTCATTTCTTTCATCCTTCATGTGATGTGGAAGCTATATCACATCGCAGAAGGTTCAAATAGAATACTTGTTCAATTTGCGGGGGAAGAGAAGATAAGTAGATTGCTTTTTATTGGCTGTGTAGATCCCACTTACTCGTTATGCACCTACATGGAGAGGGAACATAATAAATGCAAGGATGGAGATGAATCCAGCTCGAATCGTTGGTATGTCTTTATCTGTCAACGCAGAAGGTGGAGTTCCAGATGCGAAGTCTGGGCCTGGTGATTTTGGAGTTGAAGTTGATTGGATCAAAGCCTTGCGGATGATGCAGTAAACAAAAGTGGAACATTATAAAGAATGATTGTAAAAGACCAGGACCTTTGGGGCATCCATGCTTATCGGTTGGGCAAGATTGCAGAAATGCTAGCTACGGAGTTGGTATTTTTGAAGTCATCAATCGGAGATCGGAGATCGGAGATGTAGGAGATACAGGTTCGTTTTCTATGTACCTCAGGAAAGGAGTGAAATCTTACGATTCACTTTGTTGCTTAAATAGACTCTACAACAGTCTACATCACCAAAGTCTAAATTATCAAAAAAAATTCTCTTGTAATAAGTGGGGCTCTGCATTTTGATTATATACTTGTCTTTTACAAGGTCTGGCAATCAAATATTTCAGTAATGTGCTAGTAATCAGTAATACAGCAGCGTTTTAAAAGACTCTGTTGGGACTCGTTCTGGGGCGGGGCTCTAGCAAAATGCCCCCAGACTCAAGTGTGGGGCTTAGTTTTATAAGACTTAAGCCCTAAGCACGTCCAACGCTCGGGCTCACCTAACAGATTTTACACAAATTATGTGTTAAAATCTTTAGTTAACATTGTTGACCATCATAATTCTTGAATAAATGAATGATACTTAATAATTTTTTAATCTATAGAGATAAGAAGATTGAGAGTAACTTGAATAACAAGTTGTAGTATCACATCTTTACTATTTGGTAACACTGTGAAGGTGATTATATATTACGTAACATTTCTTTTAAAAATACGTAAAAAAAATTATTTTTTCACTTATCATTGGTCTTCATGGTTTTGTCATGTCTCAAAATTATCATATTTTATTTAGCTATTTGAAAGTATTTTTATTTTTATTCATGATAGAGTGATGTTTTTATTATAATATTAAAAAGTTTTATTGATTATTTTCTTTTTAGGAGGTAAATTGTGTAGTATGATAAAAAAAATATTCTTAGAAATAATGATTCTTTTATCATTAGAAAGTTAAGATATTAGATTATTTATATTTGTATAATCATGTTAGAAGCTTTATTTTCTATAAGTTTCGTTAATCATGTTTGTAATTATTTCAAACTATTATTGATGTATTTTTATAATTTTGTGTTATTATATTATTATACTATATTATAAATTAAAATTTTAAAGATCCATAGAAGTTACGCCTCGCCCTATACTAAGTAAAATGTCCCGCCGCACGCTCCCACCTTTTAAAACACCGGTTCCAAGTTTTTTTTTAAAAAAAAAAATTCAGCCTAAAGAAACACCTTTAACTTCCATAAAAATGGGTAAAATTTATAAAATGATTAAAAAGGTCGTTACAGCAATGTCCGCTTCTCCCATTCTTCTTAAATCCACATTAACAAGGACTTTTATTTCATAGATCAAACATATAACTCCCAAATTGTATAAGCTCTGTTATCTTATTCTTAAAAGAGCATCAAAACTTAAATTGAACAATTCAAACTGAAGAATATAAAATTCTGAATTTTAAATTTTCAAATTTAATAACACAATTTTATGAACATATGCATTATCTTAATCATCAAATTATAAGAAAAGTACATCAAAGTGGCCATTACTGTTATTGATTCTTTTTGTTCTCCTCGATCCATCTTCTTAGATTGAAACTTCAAAATACAAACATGTCGTTTAAACTGCATAGTTCGAACTTCAAATATAATAATTCTAAAATTTAAACTGAAAAAAATTAAATTTTAAGAAATTAAAGATTGAAATCATACCCATGGGTCTAATTCTTTTTTTAAAAATAAAAATAAAATAATCAAACATGAAATCTTGATTTTTGTATAAAAAAATTGAACTTAAAGAGTCCATGAAGTTTTGAATTAAAAATTAAATTTAATAATATAATTTCCAAAAAATTTGAAATTAGAACAATCAAACTTAAAGATAAAATGTTCAACAATTTTGAAGTAAAAGACTAAACTTCAATACACAGTATCCTAAAATTTTAAACTAAACTCGAAACATTTTTAACTAACATCCTGAAACTTTGAGCTAAAAAATTGAACTTGATGACATTTTGTGCTCCCATTTATGATGTTTTGTCACTCCTTCTATTTACACAAGGTGTATCACTTGATCAAGATAATGACCTCTACATTTTCTTCAGTACTGATTTGATTTTGAATGTTGTTTTTGTTGGATTAAGTTTAAGAGGGTAGTCATTTGAAATTTTTAGTTCTTTTTAGTAGTCGACCTTCAACATCTTTTGACTCTATTGATTAGTATGTGCACGCTATTTTTTATCCTTCTGGTTATAAGTTTTAGGGAAGGAATGATTTTTCTTCTTTAGAAAAATCATAAATATTGAATGCTTATTTAAGACTTCCAACCAGAAGGATAAAAAACAACATGCATAGGCTTATCAATAGAGTTAGAGCATGTAGATTTTAATTTTGTCTTTCATTATCCTTTAAATCACTGATTTCTTTCCAAATATTCTTCCATTTTATGATCATTTGCACGATTTCAGCCACTAAATTTTTATTCTTCTCCATCAGGTAAAATCTAATTGTATTTTTTAGTCTTTTTTTTTTTTTTTTAAGGTTATATTTGGATACTTTATCTGTTTCATCCATTTTCTAGGGTTTTTACTGAAGCTTTTTTTTTTTTTTCACGATTACAATGACGAAAATTAGTACTTCGAAAAGGGTTACACTTCTTTAATAAATTTTAGGATGAAGTACCTTTTTTCGACTTGTATATCACTCAAAAAACAAAAATTGTAGGCTTTGTTGCTGCAATGACAATCGAAAGTATCAAGTATCAACACAAGTTTTGAATTGTTAATTAATGAATATAAGAATATTTTTGAAACATGAATACAGTTGAATGAAGCAACCAATCCTTATATACATATTGTAACAATAGTTATATTCAATGTATTCAATATATATATTCACCGTGATTGTATTCACTGGATATAATAATTGTATTTATTGTATGTTTATTCACTTTATCGGTATTTTATGTATACATATATCAATTATCAATTATGATAAAGAACATTAATGGAGAAAATTTAAGAACTGTGTAAATTTTATCTTAATTTTTTAAATGGTAATTTAATAATGGAAAGTTTGTGAATTAAATAAACGTGATTTAAAGACTTACCGTTTTAAAAACCGAAAATACCTTATTTAGTACCTTAAAATTGAAACTGCATAATAGCATACAATAATAAACTTACCTTGTATACAATGAATATAGCAGGATGACCACTTAAACTATATTTCTGTAAGTTTCTCAATACTCCCTCCGTCCCAATTTATGTTACACTTTTTGAATTTCGAGATTCAAACAAATCTATCTTTGACCGTAAATTTTTCATACATCTTTTAAATATTTTGAATTGTCAATTATTGTGACTTATAATACTTTTTACGTATTTTAAATAGATAAATTTCATTTCAATAAAATTAAAGATTTCATACGTAAAATACCGATCTAACTTAAACTTATTTGACTCTAAAAAAACGAAAAGTATCACATAAATTAAAACAAGTAATAAAATGGCCTAAACAGCCACAAAAATTCAGTTTTTTTCAAGTGTCCACTCTTTCATTGGGCCTGAGATACTTAGCTTTGGCCCATCTTATAAATACACCTTTCTACCTTACAAGCTATAGCTTAGCTGCCACATTTCCCATCAACACTCTCATCAGAAAACCTAACTGCGAAATATGAGGCAATTCGATCCATGGCCTGTTTTCTTCCGTCGTGAATGGAGCCGTAACTGGCCGTTCCTCGTTGGTTTCGCCGTCACCGGCGCTATCATCACCAAGATATCCCTTGGTTTCACTGGTGAGCACATCGTGTAATATTAATTTCCATATGTATGTTGTTTTTTTTATTGATCGGATCTGATTTTGATCTACGTAATGGTTGATTTTTGTAGAGGAAGATAGGAAGAACTCTCGATTTGCGCAGAGGCACAAGAAGTAAGTTTAGTCATTGTTTGAAAAATTGATTTTGTAGATCTAGCTCTTATTCCGTATTGATTTGACTCTTTGATTGTGAATCGATGAATAGTCTATTATGATTGAATTGCTTGCTGGCCTCATTAAATTGTTTGTGTGTTTTTAGTTTGTTAATGAATGGTCAACGTAGTTTGCTTTACGGGCTTAGTTAATAGCCCTAATTTGTAAGGCAGTAGTTTGAGATTAATCCGTTGTTCATATCATTCTAGTACACAGGGTTTTATGTGCACAGTAGAAGAGAAAACGATGAAATGTTTATGGAGCTGTATTTCAATAGGTTATTTGTACGGGATAGTAGAAGGTGTGTGACTTGTTAGGTGTTGCAACCTTCTGACTTTTAATACGACAAGGAGACAGATAATGCGAGAAAGTGATCCTAAGGTTTAGGTGTAGGATTCTGTATGTGAATTGGGACTTAATGGTCAATGAGGATTTTCTTCCTTTCAGGATAGTAGAAAAGAATATGTAGGAAGACAAAGGATGGCATTATGAGATCTAGAAATGAAAATTTGAAGGAAGCTGTGTAGAAATTGGGATAATAAAGAGGAGGTTAAAGAACTGATGTTGATACTTGAATGAGGATAGTGGGCTCTGTAACAGAAATTTTCCTGTTAAAAACAGGAGGAACCATGCATTCAACAATATATCTGACTGTGAATATTGCAGGGTTCAGTAATTTGAAATAGCAATAGACCTCTAGTGCAATGAGATCAAAACCTTAGGATGAATGACTAACACAATAGATGAATAGATTTAGCTGTTAATATCAATCATATTTTCAAGGGTTTGAACCACTCTGAGAGATGGGGTGGATTGCGTTGCATGCCATGCTGCCTTTTTTCTTTATATCTTTTTTTTGTGCATGCGATGCAAACTTTCACACTAACGATTGTTTGAACAATAAACTCTTAGCTACATCTGTTTAGGAATCTGAGTATTATGCTCCATCATTAGATTAGCCAAAGGATAAAATAGGTTGTGGATGAACCCAGTACAACTGATCCAAATGCTCCACCAACAGAGAATCCAAAGGCTCTATCAATATTGTAGCTGAACCTCATCAAATATTTAATGCTCATTATAACTTTGCTTTGACCATTTCGGTCTCCTTGAACTGTCTTGCTCAAGAAGATTGAATTGACACTCAGACATCTTACAGTAATTGGAAAATATGATTTTATGTTACTGAATGACCTAAGTAATGGATTCAGTTTCTCTCCTTAAGGTCTGAACCAATCTGAATTTTGTGGATGTGAAAATATTTTTTCTGCTAACTGTAGCGGTGGATCCAGATTTTATAACTTGATGGGTTCAAGCTGGCACTTAAATCACAATAGTTTTAAGATTATTGAAATTTTGTTGTTTTCCACTTATATATCTATGCTCTGTGCATTCGATTTTACCTGTAGCACTAAGGCTACATCTGCCACTAGTTGACTGTAGATGGGCGGATAATTTCTAGTGGATATTTTGTGGCATTACCATTTATTTTTCTGTTCTCTTCTTAAGTTGTGAAAGAAATTACATCCTCATTTATGTTCTGTATATGAGGTACGTCTCATTTGAGTTCTGTATTTCTGCATTGAAGTCAGTTTTATTTGTACTCATTTAGTTTTGTCATTGAACTCATTAGTCTACTCATCTTTGCATTTCAAGTCTGAAAATCTAAGCTGTGGTTTCTTCTATCTTGCAGTTGACTTCTGTTCATGCTCATGCTCAGAATGGAGGCTACTTTAACCATAGACGGCCCTTTTCCTTTTTCTATGTACTTCCTTTTCTAAACTGTCAAAGATTGATACATGTTGCATAAAATCCCTCATTTTGGGATAAATTCGGAAGCTGTCTATGAACTAAAAACCGTATTTGTTTGCTGGGACTGCTTATCTTGCGTTAATAGTTATAGATGGCTCCACCTTTTAAATGTAAAATTTACCTGAGTTTTGAAGCTTCCTGAATTTTTCATCCTAATAAAGATCTTTTTTTCATTCAATATTTCCCAGTATTAAAGCCACACGTTAGGTCTTAGTAAACCGCTCGTGTTGGTCATTCTTGGTTTTCTATCAATCGTTAAATTGAGAACCTGGGCAAAGTTGGTTTTCTATCTTGGGTTTTTAATTTTTATTTGCTGTTGCTACTGCTTTAAAGATCTTGTCAAGAAAGGATTAATTCTAGCAATGTAAAGCAGAAAAAAACATCTTTTTACAGCAGACTCTTGTGTGTTTGAAAAGAATACGTCAAGATAAACTAGATGTTGTGCGCATGGATAAACATCGAAAAATCCTCTGGTGCAAACAATTTCCACACATCCCAAAAGAATGACATCTCTTTTGACTAAAACTAAAGGCGGCTCCATTTTAACAAATTTAAAGAATTCTAAAATTTTATTTAAGAGACTAATGATGTTTGAGGTTTTATTTAATGGATAATAATAGTCCTACTCCAATTAGTAGAGCTGTCAAAAAGGACTGGTCCAAGCCTTGCGGGCCAATGAATTTGAAGGGCTAGGACGGGCCGGCCTTCATTTGGTAGGGCCTGAAAATGCTCAACTCAGCCCAATCCTAGAAGGGCTGTGGCGGGCTAGTCCTTTTTTTTCAAACTTATAATTTTATAACATCAAGAAAATGAGAAGATTTTCAAATCAAATATGGCAAACAATGGTGTTGTTTCAATAACACTAGTAAAAAATCTAGTGTAATTAACATGTATCTCGCATACCAGATATGCGAGCGAGATAAGAGAGTGACAAGCAAGATGGGAGAGAGGTGAGGGCGCAAGATTTGTCTATGTATCCTAGATACATACGAATATATTTAGATAGAGTGTATCTAGAACAAATTAATCTAATTTTGAGTCCATATATTCTGAGTATCTGGACGTACCAAAATCTGGTAAGATTCATAATATTACAACATAACGTGTATTTAAGTAATTAGATTATATACTAGTGAGATTATTTGTAAGTTAGCATTAAATAAAAAGTTTTGACCAATGGGCCGACCCGGTCCGTCCCCAATCAAGCCTCAAGGGCTAAGGGCTTATATGGACCGGGCTAATAAGTCTTAGTTTTAAATGGGTTTGAAAACTCCTATCCCAATCCTACCCCAATAACAGGTTGGGTTGGACCGGCCCCATAGGCTAAGCCCGTTTTGACGGCTCTACCAATTAAGAAAAGAGCTAACTGAAGTACGCTTGGAACGACGAACGAGGAGTATGAGAAGAGAGTTTCGAAGTAAGAGAAAACTAGGCTAAAAACTCTCAGGCATACTTGAAAAAACATCATGTAATTGAATTTAGGTATAGTTATATAATTTTAACATATTTGTAATTACTTGGTCAAAGTGTAACTGGGAGAGTAATTACATATTTCAATTTATTTATTTTGGGTTGGAGATGAGAATAGCCGGTAATTATAATGTAAAGATATATTTTATATTATTTATCTTTTATTTCTCAATCTTTACTTCTTTTTTATTCCAAGTAATTATTCATTTAATTGTGTTGTTCTAATTTTGGAAACTACAATTCTTAACATTAAGAAAAGTCATTAACAAATTTGACATATGATGAGTAATGTCATTAAATTATAATTTCGTTATTGAATGAGGTTATAGACGTACATTTTTCTTTTCTCTTAAATTATATGGAACTTATTTTATGTTATATTAAAATTTGACATAAAAATATTATGTTAATTTTTTTAAAAAGGAATTTATGCTATACTTTTTATTTCAATTTTTTTGCTTAAATTGTATTGATTCATTATTTTATATTGCAGTTAGAATTGATAGATTATATCTATGTCAAATATTTAAATAATATTATGACATTATATTTATAAATATTAATCTTATTATCAAGGAATAGGAAGGTGCCTCTAGCAGATTGCCCTTTTTTTTCTTTTCCTGGACTAGGTAACCATTAATGAAATATCCGAGGCATTTTCTACTTTGTGGAGTCACTCTACGAAACCCCTTTTGACGGCTGCTCAGTGCTTGCCTTATGATAATTTTAGAAAATGTGTGCTTTTAATTTTTATAATTAATAAATTAAAATATTATTAATTGCAGCTCTTGTAACCATTTTTTTTTTTTGTTCCTTTTGAATCTTTGGGTTTGAATGCTTCATCGTTTTGATCATTTTGTTGTCCACTAAAATGGCGGCAGAGTCAACTCTGGAGCTGGAGCTACCGGAATGTCCAGTTTGTCTCCAACAATACGGTGACGTTTCAACTATCCCGCGAGTCCTCCCCTGCGGCCACTCCGCCTGTGAAGACTGCTTGGCACAGCTACAAAATCCCTTTCCTGGTACAATCCGCTGTCCAGCTTGTACTCAGCTTGTTAAACTCCCCAACCCCATTTCTTCTCTCCCCAAGAACATTGATCTATTACGCTTCTCCACTCTTCCACACCACAACAACAACGACAACTCAAAGGGTTCTCATGTTTCAACTCAAAAATATGATAAAGATCCTATTTTTATCAAGCCCCCTTTATGGTCTCATGAGTTTTACTCAAATTGGAAAACATGGGTCCTACCGGAGGACACTATAATCATCGAATCAAACGGTTCTGTGTGTTATGGGAAGGTTTTGAAGGTTTCCACCAGCGTCTCTTCGATGGGGTGTGCTTTGAAAGAGGGTGAAAAGGTTAGTCTTCTTGAAATTGGATATTTTGCTAAGGGTTCGAGTTCTTATAAGTTTGAATATAGTTATGAAGTGAAACTTATGAGTGTATTGTATGGATTGAGTGAAGGGGAGAGGACTGAGTTGGAGTCAATTATCAAAGCAAGTTTAGCTCTTCATGTAATGTGTAAGGTTTATGGGTTTTGGTACAATATGGATAATCATTGTGTCTACATGGTTTCTGAGGCGTTTAGTGGGAGTTTGTTAGGGAAGATGGATGTGTTAAGGAATGCAGTTCTTGAGAAAAATGCTGAGGAAAAAATCAGTAATGCAGCTGAGTTTGTGATAGTTGGTTTGGATATATGTCAAATGGTGAGTGATTTGCATTTAAGAGGATTGGTTCTGGGTTGTTTGGGGCTTTCTTGTTTTGGTTTTGACAAGTTTGGCCGTGTTTATGTTGATATTAGTGAAGTTTTGGCAACAGGAAGGAGAGTTGGGAAGATACTCACAGAGGTTGTTGGTGGCAAGAGTGGAACTGCTAGTGAAGATTTGGTGGTGAGATTAAAAAATAACATGGTGGAAGATTGTGTTTTTGTTAGTCCAGAGGTATTCTTTGAGTTGTCGCAACTGGGTGGCATTGTGATAGATTTAGGCAGCTCAAGGCCTCATGTTGGATATGGTTCTGATATTTGGTCATTAGCTTGTGCAATTATTTCACTTCTAGTTGGGAAATCATTCGCTGAAGAGATGCAGAATTATTTGAGTTATCTGGTTACTGCAGTAAGAGATGAAAAATGTCTTGACTTTGTTAGATGGTATGTGGAGTGGAGGCAAAATATTATAACTCTAATTGAATGCAGATTGGGGTCAGAGTTTGCTAATATGAAGGAGATTCTCCTCAAATGCTTGGAATACAATCCTGAAAGTCGGCCACTTATATCTGAATTGTGGAAAATTTTAAAGGTTCTTGTGATCAAATCTGAACTTGATGATGTAAAAGACTTGGAGCAGGAAATAAGAGTGGAAAACATGTGTAATTGCTTAATTCTTGGAGACTTTTGTCAGTCAATCAATAAGGTTACTAAAGAATCGCCGAGGTGCCTTGATGATACTTCTGGGGTGGAAAATGCAAACGCAGAGGAGGCTGATGGGGTTGAAAATTTCGGGGCTGATAAGGATGTTGTTGAGGGCCTCTCCTGTGGTCAAGTGAAATGCATTGATCTAAAAGGGCATCGTAATTGTATCACAGGTTTAGCGATTGGAGGTACAAGCGCTGACTGTTTTCTCTTTGATATCTCAGTATTACAGTCTTTCTTGAGTTACTTAGTTTTAGATGTTTTTCTTTGCATTGTTGCAATTATTAATGACTTGACGTTTTTAATGCTTATTTTATGTGCATTTTCTTGCATAAAGCTTAGAGAAAACACGGTCAATTTCAATGCTCTTATAACTATTGATTTTGGCTTTTGCTCTTCTGTTCCTTTCAGGTGGCTTTCTGTTCAGCTCGTCATTTGACAAAATGGTCAATGTATGGTCTTTGCAGGTAACTTGTTAAAGCTAGTATTTGTATGAATTAGTCCATCATTTGGCATAGGATTTGGACAATGTCATTGTTGGATCCTCTTTGTGGAATTAGCCTATGACCTTATGAATTGGAAATGAAGAGATAACAAAAGGTCTTGCAAAAATGACATACTTAGATTAAGACAAATGAATAAGAAAAGTTTAGGAGCTATTATGGAGGAACTGTATTAGACTAGTTGACATATGAGTGCTAATCCTTGAATCTTCCTATTATTTATAACTGCTTAAGCTACAGATTTTCTGGAAATTTACATTATTGGAAATAGGAGCTATTACCCCAAGGTTTCCTTAAGTGGTCTCTGTGGCAGGATGTAATTTAAAATGTCTCAGAATATTAAAATTCTGGTATCTATTAATGCATAATTATGATTGTGGGATCTAATTCGGAAGAGATTGAGAAACTCTCTTGATTCTACAACACTGTTAACTTGGATAAGGGTATGTTTTACTTTCAAGCTGCTTATGATTCTCGATCAGCAGTTCCATTTTAAACATTAAAATATTTCACTCTATTCCAGGAATTCAGGAATTAAGATGAACTGCAGAAACTTGGGAAATGATACGAATATTAAGAAACGATATATTATTTATCTCTTTAAGTCTCACAATCTCCATTCTTCAAAAAGTAGCATCAGTTTGCCTGCTTGAATTTTCTCTTATTTCATACTTTGTAGTTTTCTCGAGTATTCTTTTTCCAAATGTGGACCTGTAGATAGTTCATGCAATTTTTGGCTCAAAATATTGATACTATAGTATTTAGGTGGAACTTAAATTACGATTTATTATGCCCCCAGGGTTTTGGTCTAATGTAAGAGCGCATTACATGATGTGTGGTTAAGGTGCACGTCTTGTGTTCGAACACTGTTGTAAACAAAAACCTGGTATTTAAATGGAGAAGGGTAGAAGGGTGGACCCATATCCGCAGAGTTCCTTAGCCTTTGGGGTTTCTTGGTTATCAAAGAAAAGATCTATCATGGTTTATCCTTTTCTTTTATTTGAAATTAAATTTTCTTACAGCACGGCTTTCATTAGATTACAGATATATCATTGATATAGCATGTATTTTTACTAGATAAAACTTTTTTCCCTTTTGCTATCTCTTCATGAGCGTCCTTGAGTTATACAACTATTACAGGACTATTCTCATGTACATTCATTCAAAGGTCATGAGCAAAGAGTTATGGCTGTAGCTTTTGTAGATTATGGAGAACCACTGTGCATTAGTGGTGATAATGGTGGCACAATTTGCATTTGGCGAGCTAGCACTCCATTAAGTCCAGAACCACTGAAGAAACTACAGGAGCAACAGGACTGGCGCTATAGTGGTATACATGCCCTTGCTTTCTCTGGAAGCCAATATCTATATACTGGCAGCGGTGACAAGTCAATAAAAGCATGGTCTTTGCAGGCAATTTCCTGTTCCTTTCTAATTGTGATTTAGTTTATTCGAGGCAGAAATTGAAATACTGTTTCCTTCCTCACTCTCCAGGATTACAGTCTATCCTGCACTATGAATGGCCATAAATCAGTTGTATCTTCATTAGCAATATGTGATGAGGTTCTTTACAGTGGTAGTTGGGATGGAACTGTACGGTTATGGTGCCTTAGTGATCATAGTCCTTTGGCAGTTTTGGGTGAAGAAGCCCCAGGGAGTGTTTGCTCAGTTTTTTGTCTTGCTGTTGATGAGAATGTACTTGTTGCAGCTTATGAGAACGGTTTGACAAAGGTACTGTTGTGAATCCAAAGCAGATAAAAAGTTTGTTTGATTAGGTTAGCATATTGAACATCAACCTCAATCTATGGGTACTTAGTAAGTATATTGTTCAAGCTAGTAGTAATTGTTAATTAAAAAAAAGATCATCTGTTTAATTTTATTAGATACTCTCATGCTTTAATTGATTCCATTAGATTTGGTTTGACGATATTCTGGTGAAATCTGCTCAAGAACATGAGGGTGCCATCTTTTCTGCTTGCAAGAAGGAGAAGTGGATTTTTACAGGTGGCTGGGACAAGACTATAAAAGTAAAGGTATGTGCACACCATATATATGAAAATACCAGCTTTTGTTCTGTTCATGTATCATCCAAATGCTCTGACATTGGAGTTGGTTGATGATTTAATTCGAACTTTATACTGTAATTCATGGTGCTTGAAGTTGTACTAGCTTAAAGTTGCTGCTTTATAGGAACTATCCGGAAATGGTGATCAGATAGATGCCGTTCCACTTGGATCTATTACATGTGATTCTGTAGTAACAGCTCTACTCCACTGGCAAGGAAAGCTCTTTGTTGGACAAGCTGATGGAGTTATCAAGGTATCCTCACACTAAAGCTCTTTATCCGACAAGCTATTTGTTAACACAGTTGGATGCTTCTTTGACAAGCATGAAGTCCTGATGTATCTTATCAAATGTTTCAGGTGTACTGTTCTGCAGTTAGATGAATCCTTGAAGGCACTTTTTGATAGTTTTATCAATTGTTTCTTTCGAGAAGCATCTCGTCTCTGCAACTGCAAGGAACTGATTGTAGTATTGTACCAAGTTCAGGGAGCGTAGTGGGAAACACCCTTCACCTTAAACCAAAGGGTTCGAGTCACTAAGGAAGTAAAGAAGGAATCAGACCCCTGTTGGCTCCTGCGAAATTTACAAAATCAAGAAAAATACTGTCATTGAAAAAAAAAGAGACTGAAGAGAAATGTATATGATAAGAGTATACAGCATAACATGAAATGTATAGTTTTCAACAGATAAATATGTATAGGTGATCTTTCAACTTGTCTCTGAATGAATGATATTCATGTTGAAATTCAACCAACATCTAGAGCTTTTGTAAAGCTGAAAGAATATGAAATTCCTTAACTTGATATTTTTTTTTAAAATCTTTTAATTACTGTAGTCATTTTTTTGTCCATGTAATATTTTTATAAAAAATAAAATATCAGGAATCTAATTATGTGGTAATTAACAATAGTTAAGTAATCCACTTGGAGGTTAATTTTTCAAAAAATGAAAGGGAGTAAATTCATTCTCTTTGTTAGGTTAGAAAGTCAAGACTATCAAATGTAGCTAGCATACACGAGGGTGTTTAGATTCACTTTAAAGTTGGTCAAATCTACTTTTAAGTCAGTTTTTGTCTTCTGAAAGCATTTGACAAATATAAAAATAACTTAAAATGAGTCAAAAAAACGATTTGAAAATAAGTTAGAAAGTGTTTGGTAAGGTTAAAAATAACTTAAAATAAGTTAAAAACCAAAAGAAGGTGTCCCCTACTTTTATTTTTTAACTTCAAAGTCATTTAAATTTGACTTTTTATTTTTGACTTAAAAGCTACTTTTTTAAGCCAATCCAAACAAGCTCTTAAGGTTAACATAAAACATAATTTAAATGTGCACCAAATGAAATATGTCAAACTTTGGGTTATTGAAGTATTCAGCCATAAACATCCATTTTTTTATTCTTAGTTTTCATCAAGAACCTCTGGTGTTTGATATAGATTTGGAAATCTACGGTGAACTTCACCACTTTTATTTTAAAAGGAAAGAGAAAGCTCCGGACATAACTTCTTTAACGACAATCTAGAAGATATTTCTCAATAGTATCTTTCAAAATTCAGTCTCCTTCGTGTATTATACAGTTTATACTCTATAGTTTTGCTCAACAAAGAGGAAAATGAAAAAAAATTACCAATTTATGTTTCCAATATATTTAGCCAGCCAATTACTTTATGGTGGAAGTCAAATTCAGGATCAAATCTAAAATTAATAAAAAATTACTGATAAAACAACAAAAATAATTTTGAAACTTTACCTTTGTCCAATTTTAAAAGAGAAAACATTAGCTGCAAAAAAAGTTCAACAACAGTGCAACAATGGCCACAGCAGCCTCCAACACCGCACTGGTGCCGCCGCAATATCGGCAGCAACGCCGCAATAACCACCCTCCTCTACTCACTCCTCTTTTCTTCAACAAGTCTGCTACATACCCTTTACTTGTTTTTCCTTCTCCTTCCAAGACTCGCCGCCGGGGAACTCTCTCCCCAGTCTCTGCTTCTCTTATGGTACAATACTTTAGTAATTTGCTTTTCTCGCAAGAACCAATTTTTTTCACGTTTCATTCAATTCAAATTCTGTTAGCTTCATTTTCCCCAATTTTTTGTTTGTTTTAAAAGGAAACAGCGAATGAAGTGAGAAAATCCTGGAGTGGGTTTAGTAGCTTGAACAACTGGGTTGTAAAAGATTATTACAGGCTGGTGAATTCTGTGAATTCCATGGAGCCCCAAATTCAGAATCTTTCTGACGAGCAGGTTGGTTTGTAGTGTCATTTTTGTTAATCTTGTGTTAGTTTTTCTTCTTTTTCCCCCTTTTCTAAAACTGTTTTATCTTGTTGGATATTTGTTGTCATAGTTGAGAGCAAAAACTCTGGAGTTCCGTCGCCGTTTGAGAGAAGGAGAGACACTAGCTCATATTCAAGCTGGTTTGACAATATGCTTTTATCTTTTGGCTTATAAATACTGAATCTTTTAGTCAAAAGGAATTAAAGTTCTTGTTTTTTATCATGTTCATTGCCATTTCTATCTCCAGAGGCATTTGCGGTTGTTCGTGAAGCTGCAAAAAGGAAGCTGGGAATGCGCCATTTTGATGTTCAGGTATCTCCTGTGTAATTCTTGACCATGTTGATTGTATAACTATAACATAGCATCTTCTGAAGGTTGTTGATTTGTCTGACTCCACAGTTAATACATATTTCAGTTCTCTTGCTAATTTCCGTTAAAAGAACACACATATCCATATTCTTATCAGAGAGTGGTCATGCATAAACATATCATACATGGATGTTTGGTATAATTAAATAGATATAAGAATAAACCACTTCGTGAATAATTCAATATTATTACATATGTGACGTCCTTACTAGTGCAAATTGATCATTCTGCTTTAATTGGTAATCGTAGATTATTGGAGGAGCAGTGCTCCATGATGGGGCTATTGCCGAGATGAAGACTGGTGAAGGGAAAACCTTGGTGTCCACGTTAGCGGCATATCTTAATGCCTTAACCGGAGAGGGTGTTCATGGTATGCTGTGTTGAGTGTGTTTATGTGTATGTATATATCTACAAATCAATCAATCTATCCATCTACATACACACACATATACATGTAAAAATTTCTCCACCTATTTCTACTTCCTTAGAAAGCACTTTTGTCTGCTATAGCTTCAGGATTACCAACTATAAAAGGTGTTTGTGGATGCTTGTTGAGTTATCTTCAATATTAGCCATTCAGGAATGAGTCGTCTATGCGAGGTTTTACCTCAAATATACATAATTAATCAGAACTGGCAAATATTAGCATGGTTGTAAATGTAGATAATACTTGTTGGTGTTTACTAATTTTTTTTTTTGGCATCTCCTTTGACAGTGGTAACAGTGAATGATTACTTAGCTCAACGTGATGCTGAGTGGATGGGACGTGTTCACCGTTTTCTAGGTCTTTCTGTTGGCCTTATCCAAGTAATTTTCTATAATCAACTGTCTGTAATTTCAATATTAAGTTTTTTGATCTAGTAAATATTTTTTCTCAAATTTTATTTTACAACTAGTTTTTTCCAAGAATTGCACGTAATTCAAGGATTTGATCTTTTCCTTTTTAGAGACCAATTGTTATAAATCAACCATAGTAACTCTTTCTATGCACAGAGAGGGATGAAGAGCAAGGAGAGGAGATCTAATTACAGTTGTGATATAACCTATACGAATAATTCAGTAAGTTGTAGTGAGTTTCATGTTGTTCACTTGCATACATGTTATGTCATGTACCTTTTCTGGTTTATAATTCTTCATTTCTCTTAGTTGTTTGACATGTGAAGCTTTCTGACAGCCTAACGACTACATGGCTCCTGCCTCCCTTTCTCCACCTCTTCCCTTTTCTTCTTTTCAATGGCCAGGAACTTGGTTTTGACTATCTTCGAGATAATCTTGCCACTAGCCATGAGCAACTTGTGATGAGATGGTAAACATTGATTACATTTTTTTCTCTCTCTTGTTAATTTGTGTGATGGTTCATATTTACCTTGTACAAACAGGCCAAAGCCCTTCCATTTTGCTATAGTTGATGAAGTTGATTCAGTCCTCATCGATGAAGGAAGAAATCCGTTGTTGATAAGTGGTGAGGTATGTCTCATTGTTTTCTTATCTTGTCAAAATACTGTTGATAGAATTATCCAAAAGATATTAGTTTTTCTTTATGTTACCAGAAACTATTGATTGCATGAGTTTTGTTAGCTGGATATCATAATTTTCAGTTTTCCTTGTTTATGTTTGCTTTTTTTTTTTTTAATATCTGTTTGTCTTTTATTTATTTAATTTTAAAATTGCTTTTTGCATTCTGTTTCAGGCTAATAAGGACGCTGCTCGTTACCCTGTTGCTGCTAGAGTAGCTGAGTTGCTTATTAAGGGTCTTGTGAGTTCCAAGTTGTTGAGTTATCCCTTTAAAACTTAAGCTCTGTGGCAACATTACACGATAATGATATTATTTGTAATATCAGCATTATAGCATAGAGCTTAAGGATAATTCTGTGGAGTTAACTGAGGAGGGAATTGCACTTGCTGAGATGGCCCTAGAAACAAGTGACTTGTGGGATGAGAATGATCCATGGGCTAGGTAAATATTAACCTTTTGTTCTGTTTGCTTCCTTTGTTTTCCGTTTTTTTCTTTAGTTAGATTGTATAAGGTACTTTTGTTTTAACTATTAAACCAAACACTGCAGATTCGTATTTAATGCTTTAAAAGCCAAGGAGTTTTACAAGCGTGATGTCCAATACATTGTTAGAAATGGGATGGCTCTTATAATTAATGAGGTACTTGCAGAACAAGTCTCCCGCATAAGATGTGAATGTGTTCTTGGTCTCTTTTATTGTCACTGATGATTTTATTGTCATTTTGTTCATCACTTTCCTTTCCTTATTCTATTCAGTTCAACCCTTTGGGTGGAACTGTTAGTAGTTTTTCAACCATGAAATGATAATGGTATGGTCAGTATTAAGATAAAGTCATAATCTGCGTATTTTTGTAAAGATTGTCATTCGACCAGTAGTTAATAATTCTAAACATTGCGAAACTATTTTATGCATAAATCAAGTCACCACGTTGACAGTGAGCAGGATAAGTAGAGGAGGAAACTTTTATCAGTCTGATCAGTGATCTCTACTAGGGAACTTCGGAGAACTGGAGTCACAACCTTGCAGAGCAAAAGCATAAACTCCAAATTTCTATGCATATGTGAAAGGGGAAAAGGTTTAGTACATTTCCTGCTCGAGTAATGTGGTGAGAAGCTCTGCATCCAACTTTTACACCAAAATTCTACCACAACCCAGAGCAACTGAAGAAAAAACTGATTTGTCATATATGAAAATTAAATATACTAATGAATATGTGAAGTTATGGTGGTTGAAGGGGATGAGGTGGTTGAAAATATCCTCACCCACCGCCGGCTTCTTTTTCATCTTTTCCGGCTTCTTCTTCTGAGGGAAGTCAGGGCAGAGGTTGTGGTTGAAAGGAAAAAAGAAGAGAGAAGCAAAATATAAGTCATTCACGCACTCAAATGTAAGTAATAAACACAGTATTTGCCATGTCAGCATGAGGTGTTTAGGAGCCATATCTGCCAAGAAGAAGTATCTAAATGGTCAGTGGCAAAGTTAAGGTTGCAGATTACATACATCAGCTATTGTTATGTGTGTATGTTTGGGAGAAGATGTGGATCACCTCTTATCACATTGTCAGGTAGCTACGCGGCTATGGTGGGAGGTTTTGAATTGGTTCACAATATAGTGGGTTATGCCGAGGACAGTTAGAAGTCATTACATAGTTGGGCTTTCAAAAGAAAAAAACAAAGACCCAATGCATGGGATGTAGTCCTACTGGCTCTTGTGTGGGTAGTATGGAGAGAGAGGAACAAGAGGTAATTTTTGTAGAGAACCATATTTTGTTCTATTTTCTCTACTTTTTGGTATACTACTTGTAAAAGGGTATTCCCCAGCTTCACTAAAATTATTTACTTTATAAAATAAAAAAGGAGTCCACATGACAAGTCGTGCAAACTTTGAGGGACTATCTAGGTATTTAGCCTTGGGGGTCATCTAGTTCAAATACAAGTTATACAGGGATTAGTAATGTAAGGATTGTAATGCAGTGATTGTTTGGTGTTGAATATTTGGTTTGTTCAATTAAAGAACTTAGAGCCTGTTTGGATTGGCTTTTGATTTTTGATTTTTGATTTTTGGCTTTGAGTTAGAAATTCTAAGTTATGACTTTTGACTTATTTTTATCATCTTAGCTTAAAATCAAGTGCTTATAAACACTTCTTAAATTTACCCAAACACTCCAAAAGTGCTTAAAAATTATTTTTGCTTAAAAACACTTATAATAAGCCAATCCAAACATGCTCTTAGTTCTGAACATCATGAGGGTATTTTTGTCATTTCAGTTTGTTTAATCCATATATTGCTAATACCCGTATTTTAATTCCAGATTCTACTCTGCCTATAATATTACATAGATTTCCACATAACTTGTGCAAATATTAATTACAAGGATAACCAAAATAGCTACCAAATAATGTAGAAAAAGAGTTGGATTTTGTACAATGATCAATTCCCTCCACCAATCAACCAAACAATTCTAAATTATATACCATGACTAATTTTCCCGACAAGACAACCATACGGGCCCTTAGATTATATCTAATTTCAGAAACCAGAATTAAAGTTAAAGTAAACTTGGAGGGCCTAAAATAGTGAATTACCAAAAGTGGGAACACATTTTCCCTAAGTTGAGCAGAATTCAGAAACAAAAACAACTTTGAATTATTAAAAAAATTGTAGTTCAGATTTCTAAATTTAGCTTTCAGAATGGCTCCTATTCTGATTGAAAGCTACTCTGGTACAACAACTAGAACTGTAATTACGTCTCAATCCCAAGTAAGTTGGGGTCGGTTATATGAATCCTCAAGGACCGTATCATTTTATATAGGCTGAAATCAGTCTAATATTATATAAAAGACTCCTAGCAAACATTGGACCTAATGACAATGAGCAAACATGCCTAAAACTTAATTCCAACTAATTGGTATTGCCTATATAGATACTTTTCTTCCATTATCTCCTACTTTTTGGTAGGTTTGCATGGATTCCAGCAGATTGCAGGTCTTTCAAGACAACTTCCGTCCATGTGATTTTAGATCTTGAAAGCTACTCTAATCGTCTACTAAATTCTAATCCTTGAGAATGGTTATCTGAAGAGCTCTGGTCATATTTGTTGGATGACAGATGTTGATTTCCTTTCTTGGTATTAATTTACAGTTGACTGGAAGAGTGGAAGAGAAAAGGCGATGGTCCGACGGAATCCATCAGGCCGTGGAGGCTAAAGAAGGCGTTAAAATCCAGGTACAGTATCTCCCACTGTTGACTGCTCCTTTCTGAAAATGGTTTCATTAGTATCTGCTAATTCATTCCTTATTAAAAGTGCACGGTCTATTCATTTTGTAGGCTGATTCTGTTGTCGTGGCACAAATTACATATCAATCTCTATTTAAACTTTATCCAAGGCTCTCAGGGATGACTGGGACTGCAAAAACTGAGGTGGGGTCACTTCTAAAGTCTCAAATATAGTTTATGCTTTAGTAATGAATTTCATTGTTTATGATGCTTGTCATCTATATACTGTGCACTGCAGGAAAAAGAATTCTTGAAGATGTTTCAGGTGCCAGTAATTGAGGTGCCGACAAATTTGCCTAACATTCGTAAAGATTTACCAATTCAAGCTTTTGCAGTAAGATGTTTATCATACTCAAGTAAGTTTAGTGAGGTTTTGGGAAAAGGACCAAGTCTCTGATTTCAATTTGCTTGCTTTCTATTGTTATGCCTTCAGACTGCACGAGGAAAATGGGAGTATGTTCGTGAAGAAGTTGAGTTTATGTTTCAATTGGGTCGTCCAGTTTTAGTGGGGACAACAAGGTACTTCTGTGACAAATGTTTTTGGTTTGATTTACTGCTTTAAAATTAAGAAACTGTTTTTAGTATTGACTCTCGCATATGCTACAATCATTGATTACAGCACTGCTCATGAATATATGCAAGAAGACAGATAAACACACATATATCTCTACGTACATATATATTTTTTTGTGGAGCTACTCTGTGAAGCACTTTAAGGTCTGCAGGTCATATATCTCTGTCATCATAATTTGGTAAACACACTCTCATGGTAATATTTTCCCTATATGATGGATGATGTACATACTCATATATGAGCCTGTCTAGCCTAGGTGACCAAGCCTCGATCTTTTTTACCTACCTTACTCGTCTCTTTTTCCACATTCCCTTTTCATTGTTATTAGATGAAATAGACAGTCAAATGCCAATGTGAAAACTGGGATCAATAGAGAAGTACCTTCTACAAGCTACTTGAAAAAGTGATTAGTTTGTCTTGTTCCTGTGCACAAGCACAACAGAGGGAAATTAGCCAGTTAGAATAATTAGACTATCAGCAAAAGAAAAATCCAATAGAGAGGATATAACATGTAGTTGAGTGGCAAAAAAAAAAAAAAAGAGAAGGAAAACCTGACAAAGAAGGACGTAGATAGCAACTGTTGAAACTGACATTCAATTTCTCTGTTTCCGTTTATCCTCCTGTTTTTGTCCTTCTCTATTTTATGATATTTTTTCTTCAGGAGGGCGACATATAGGTTTATATTAGTGAAAATTCTTCTGTTAGATTTTTCTACAAAGAAGCATACTTTCTTAGGTCTGCGTGTTTCCATACCAGGTACTACTGAGTTTACTGGACAAGTTATGATATTAAGCAATAATGGGGTTATTAACTTCACTCTGTTAGTTGTTTTTGACATATGTGAGATCATTCTTTCCACTACAGGGAAACTAGTATCTGCTTTAAATTTGACTTCATTATACGGCTATTTGATAAGAGTATTTGTTGCTCTTATTCTGTGCGGGTCTCTCTCTAGTAGTCTATAAAGTTTCTCTGAACAGGAATGCTGTTGGACTGCTAGAAATTTGTATTTGTTTGGTCTCAGTTAGTCATCTAATATTTGAATATCATTTTTGTTCATCACATTTGCTGGCAATTAATGTTACAATATGTATGTTTTGACTAATACTAATTCTAATGCAGTGTTGAAAATTCTGAATACTTGTCTGATTTGCTGAAGGAAAGAAAAATTCCACACAATGTCCTCAATGCCCGTCCCAAGGTTTTACAGAACTCTTGAGCTCTACTCTAACTCATAATTTCAGTTTGGTTTGGTATCTCCTACTTGCACATCTTTACATGTGATACTATTCTGCTGGCTTTTGATTGATATTATCTCGATTCTTGCAGTATGCTGCTAGGGAAGCTGACACTGTTGCACAAGCAGGGAGAAAATATGCAATCACCATATCTACTAACATGGCAGGAAGGGGCACTGACATAATCCTGGGAGGAAATCCAAAGGCAAGTTAACGTCTATGTTGTTTGACATCGTACTAAGCCATATTTAGGCCCTAGCACTTGGAATGACATTCATACCTTTTCCATGACAAAGATGCTTGCGAAAGAAATTTTGGAGGAAAGTATACTTCCATTCTTGACACAAGATATTCCCGAAGTTGATGTTCATGGAGAACCGAATTCTCAAAAGGTTCTTTTGACGTTTCCTTCCTCATAAGATAAATAAGCAAGTCTTGGTCCCCTCCTCCGCTGATAGTATTTTTTTATGTAGGTTCTGTCAAAGATAAAAGTTGGACCGTCATCATTAGCTTTGCTTGCCAAGGCGGCTCTGATGGGTTAGTAATTTTAATCAACTAGCATCTTAAAAGTCTAAATCAGTTTAACTGATAGCTTCTGATGAATTATAGTTTAGCATCTTACTATTGATGTACTGACTTTTTTATCTGATAACTTTCTCTTTGTTGTTTTTGTTTCGTATATTGATTATCTAGCTAAGCACGTTAGCAAAAATGAGAGCAAGAAATGGTCATATCAAGAGGCGAAGTCTATGATATCTGAATCCATTGAGCTGAGTCAGTCTGTGGAGATAAAAGAGCTGCAGAAGCAGGCTGATGAGCAGTCAGAATTTTACCCTCTTGGTCCATCCATTGCTCTAACTTATGTATCAGTTCTTGAAGAGTGTGTGTCCCACTGTTTGAATGAAGGGTTAGAAGTGAAAAGGCTCGGGGGGCTTCATGTCATTGGCACTTCTCTGCATGAGTCTAGGAGAATCGATAACCAGGTGAGTTTTAGTTTGGTAGGACTTTCAAGGAGGAAAAACTAGCTTAACACTTTTATCAAGAAAGTATAAATAATAAAGTAATGTAAACCTTTGGCCTCTTGAAATGCTTGTTCATGTAAACCAAGTCATGAGCTTGCACATCTCCGTTCAGACATGGTTTTCTTCATAAATGCAACAGGTAAAATACAGACACTAGATGACTGTCAGATTTTTTTTATTTTATTTTTTTGACTAGGAGTTTAGGTCAACAAATAGATGCTTACCATAGTGTTGATTTTGTAGTCTTTATGAGACGGATATGGAAAAAACTTTATACCTGATACAAATGTATTATGAAGACACTAACTGTTGAAAATAGAAGGATAAGACATGATTACAAGGTGGAAATATATTTTGTTTCAAGTGTATATTCTTCTGTTTCGAGGACATGACCCTGGATAGGAGGGTGTGGAGGACACATATTAGGGTAGAAGGGTATTAGGTAGTGTAGTGTAGAAAGGTTTTTCTTTGGGTGGCTAATTGTTTATGAGTGTTTTTTTTAAATAATAATCTATCCTAGTATGTTGTTTATGGTATTTCGACTATCACATGATTTTATTGTTGTTTTGGCTACTTTTTCACTGTTCCTTGTTAATTGCTATATTCTCTCCATTGTCCTCTTCTTCTTTATACCGGAAATTGTTGTACTTAAGCCGAGAGTCTTTCGGAAACAGTCTCTCTACCTCCACGAGGTAGTGGTAAGGCCTGCGTACATTCTACCCTCCCCATACCTCACTTGTGGGATTTCGCTGGGTATGTTGTTGTTGTATAATCTTCTGTTTGGCCTAAATTGATAATTATGTTATACCACTATACTATGATATGCACTTCAGAATTTTGTACTGTTGCTTCCTTGTTTAAAGTTGTCTTAATGTGCATGGATGCACTATCAAACAATTTGTATCTTGTCTGGCAAGGACTATTGCAATTCATTTAGCTTTTGAAGTTGGGAAAACTTTCTTATTTTATTTTGTTCTGTTTTTCTCTTGGGGTTTTGGGGTGGAGGTGGGTTGTTTCATCCCTCTTCTTTTTGTTAGACTTCTATCATGTTGACTTCTGTTACAAGCTTGAACTTTCATAATAGCTATTTTTTACTGTAGAATGCCAGGGAACTTAATTCTGCCTTTTTCGATCATACCTGTAGAACTAGTGTAATGTCAGTAATTGGGTGAGGCAATTCATGATGGCTCGTTCTTCAAATTCATTTTTATGATGTAACTTTTCTGTATTGCTTTTCCTTTGACATGTTAAGTTGTTAACCATGTATGTTGATCTATAAGTTGTGCATGTAGCTTCGTGGTAGAGCAGGCAGGCAGGGTGATCCTGGATCAACACGATTTATGGTGAGGTAAGATGCCCCATTTAACTTTAATAGTTCCTCTTCAATACTTTAATGATGAAGTAAATAGTACTTACCTGTATCTTTGTTCTATTTTTAAGAAGATATACACACACACACATGCACATGTCTGCAATGAGCCAATGACGGACTTACACACAAAGTGGTGGGGGGTTGCTTAAGCACCCATTCTGTTTGACCCAAGCACTTACAATTTATACTGGTACTAGTAAAATATTGCAAATAGAGTTGCGAAGCACCCAAACTGCAGAAATAGCAATGGGTGGGTGCACGAGTCAAAGAAGTGGATGAAAGAAAATATTACTCCTTTTCTTATGTGAATATTAGAAACTGTACGACTAAAATTAGTTAAGCAGCCATGACTTAAAAATAATGGGCCTGGCCATCTGCCGCTGCATGTATATATGTTTCTGAAATAAACAGTTGGTGGTGGTTCAACTATGCAAGTTATAAGCACTTATGCATATAAAAGAACAAACAAGACAACATAGTTCTCTATTCTTTATTAATTTAGTTGAAAAAGGCAAAGCTCCTTTACACATATACTTGATTCCTAGTTCAGGTTAAGTTCTGCATATTGCACAAGGTGTATGTGCATTAGGTTTTTCTGCTGTTAGTATATCTCTAAATTGTACTATTTGCCTCTACTCACCTCCAGTTTGCTGAAAATATTCTTGGTTTAGGTGAAATATCAAGATTCTTGTATAAATTTATATAGTGTATTTCTGTTTTTCATGAAAAGCAGAGTGCATTCTGTGACTGACCCGCTATCCTTGTGCCATTCCTGATTCTAGCTACTTCATCTTATTACAGCTT
Source organism: Solanum etuberosum (assembly GCA_029582245.1). Lineage (NCBI taxonomy): Eukaryota > Viridiplantae > Streptophyta > Magnoliopsida > Solanales > Solanaceae > Solanum > Solanum etuberosum. Next base: position 68,371 of record JAJONR010004443.1, read on the forward strand.
GCAAGATGAGATGTTTCAAAAATTTAACTTTGACACCGAGTGGGCAGTGAAGCTTATATCCAGGATTACAAATAATGAAGATCTCCCAATAGAAGGTCATGGAATAGTTAATCAGGTGCGAAATAATTTCTGTTCACTCTGTTTCTATCTCTGTAATTTAATATACTGTGGGTTTTCCCATGTTTTTTATGGATAACTCTGGCTTTTCTGTGTTTGGTTTCAGTGTTATTTCTGCTTTTCAATGAGTATATCTTTCTTTTTTCTTTCTATGACATGCTTCTAACAATGATGTTTAAACTTTACTTAACTGCCAGCTTTTGGGTTTACAAATCAATGCTGAGAAATACTTTTTTGGCATACGAAAGAATCTAGTTGAATTCGATGAAGTTCTTGAGGTATCTACTTCATGTGCTGATACAATTTCTGTTGTTTTGATGTCTTTGTTTTTCAATTACGATATTCTCCCCTATTTCTGACTCATAAATTGTGCATTTTACAATTTAATCTACTGATTTATTTTTATATAGATTATTCTGCAGGACCATATTCTCGCTATATTATATGCTTTACTTTTTCTCCTTCAGGTTCAAAGAAAGCATGTTTACAATCTTCGGCAATTAATTTTAACTGGAGATTTTGAAAGTTGTTCAGAGCAAATTTTCAAGTGAGCCTCTTGATTCTTTTCATTTGAATGCTGGAACCAGCGTCTCTGGATTCTAACACATCTATCTGCACTCATGAAGAGTATCTGAGTTTTCATATTTAGAATACCATCCCATTATTTGTCAATTTCTTTTTCAATTGTCATGATTCTTTTACTCCACACATTATGCTATATTTGGAAAATAATAAGACTCTGGATAATATTCCCTTCATCCAAAAGAGTTTTTGTGTTCTCTTTTTTATCGCTCAAAAATGCTATCCTCTTTCCCAAAGAAATTATTTAACACATTTTCATCTTACACAGGATTACTTTTCCACTCTACACTACAATTTTCTTATCTATTTTATCTGCCTAAACTATGGAAGTCATCATATGGTGTCACATGAATTCTCATTGTTGAGAATTTTGAACTCTTGCTTTGATTTTCTTCTTGGATCCTAGGTCTATCAGATTAGAAGGGAGGGAGTAATACTCTTAATGTATTTTATTACTTAGTCATTTTGTTACAAGAACTTACAAAATTTAAAATAACTTTGACCAAGTCAACAAACTGTGACATAGGGAGTATACTTCTGCAAAATGCTGATAGGCAAATAACATGATGAACATGAGGAGACCTTTTTTGTTAAGACAACCAGCATAAGTGTAGCTGATGTTGTAAAGATCCCTTGTCTTATAAGTTAGATAGTATTTCCGGGAAATCAAGCACCAATACTTTATGCTAGATTTTGGAGTAAAATAAAATAATGACCTGTTTGGATGCTGATAAGAGACTTGCAGTGCACAATGACCTATACCCCTTAATGAAGGTATGGAATGGAATAGGGCTACTTAGCAACCTCTTTTTCTTTTATATATATTTGAAGCCCAACTTCCTTAGCCATATCTATTGCGGGGCTTGGTGATTTGATGATCCTATTGTTTGGTATGGGATATTAGATTCATGGACCCAATTCTTTCAGCACAGAATGTTGCTAAAATTTCTATCTCAGGGAAAAATTGAAGAGTTGAGGCAAAATTTGCATGGAATTTGAGCAAACAGCCAACTATCGTGTCATCTTATTATACTCTGTGATATTGCTCTATGATTTAATCCGTTGTGCTTTCAGAGTTCGTTATCCAAGATTGATTTAGTTATAATTCTTTTATGAAGTGAAAAGCCACGCATAGAACATAATGATCAAGTTCTCTTAATCATTTTTGACCCTTAATGCCATGTTTAACTTGGTGCCTGCAGTATAATATCCAAATGCGCAATGCTATTTTGAGGTATCTTGAAACGTTATTTATGTGAAAATTGATGCATCTACTTACATTAGTTCGAAACAACTACTACTATGCTTCAGTTCCAAACAAGTTGGCAAGTTGGGTCGGTTATATGAAACCTCACTAACCATGTTCTATATTTAAATTCATCATAGGCCATCATTTTACAAGATTAAAAAAAACAGAAGTACTAGAGGTTCTCTATATTTCCTACTGGCATAAGAATCTCTCCGAAGGCTAAAAGACTCCCAGAAAGCATAGGGACCTAAAGGAGATATATTAACACGACTAAGATAAATTCCCAAATAATTTGCGTTCTCATTTAATTTTTTTTTCTTCCGTTGTATCCTAATTCCTATCTTTCGCTACGTCACATTGAAACCAAGAGATTGTTGGTCTTTTGAGACGACTTCCATGTGATTTTAGATCTACCTCGACCCCTTTTGGAATCTTCGTTCACTATGGTTTCACACCTATAGACCAGACGACAAGTGCATCTGGAGGTCGAAAATCCCCTGTAGAATCAGGTTTAGATTTTCTGGAAGTTTGTATTTATTCACTCTCAGGGTTCTGTGGGGTTAGTCTTATATTCATGATCAGTGTTTTCTGGGATCTGTACATGGTGAAACAGTTGAAAACATTAGATATTCTAGTCTATTTCCCTCTGTTAGACCACTGTGATCAGTGTACTTGGCTTTTAATGAGAGATCATTGTTGATGGTGAAAATTCATTTCTTTATTGGACATGTTTTGGATTAAGTTTTCCTCGGCGGAGTCAATATACTTTTGAGGATCAAGATTTTCTCACCACCATTACAATTCTATGTAGATACATGCAAGCAGTGGTGGATGATGTAATCCTTAAGAATGTTAATCCGCAAAAGGTAGCTAAACCTGTTCTCTGAAGTATGACAAGTTTTTTTTGTGATGCATTGATTGCATTGTCCTTATCTTCTATTTTTCTCCTTGATTTTATTTTGCCAAATGTCACAGCACCCAAGTAATTGGTGCTTGGACAAAATATTAGAGGAGTTCAAAGATGTTGCAGGCGAGATATTGAATGGTAAGAGTGGATACTGGAATAACTATTTATGAATTTTGCAAGTATGCATCATAAAGTTTGACCAGGAAATTATGTGTAGATTCATTTGCTGGGATTGACGAGGAAGCATTACTTAATTCACTTGTACAACTTCAGAAGTTTCAATCCATATCTATTGACAACTTTTCCCTTCCAAGTTTGCCTCCAACTCCAAATTCTTTTAGAGGTATACGTGGAAAGACCTCTTCTTTCAGACGCTGGCTAGTTATATGCTCTGATGATTCAACCAAGTATGACCAATCTACATCACCGACTTCATTGATTTGAACTTCTTTATTGCAATCTACTGATTACATATGTCTGATTTTCTGTGCTAGGTATGGGAAGTATAGAGAGATGGTTAATTTCCTCCGAAAGTACCTGGGAGATTTCCTCATTGCCAGCTATTTAGATGTCATACAAGAATCTGGATATGATGCTGTATATGTAAAGGAAATAGAGGTAACATTATGCTCATTCCCCATGCCTAAATTCATTGGTATGCTATCATATCAAGTTTCCTGTCCAGATGCGTCATTATCCAAATGTATGTACTTTTTTTTTGAAATTGGCAACTTTGAATATATTGATAGGAACAGATCAGTACATGGGCTGTACTAGGGCCATATTTAAAAGTAAATCCAGATCCTATGATCCTTGTCTAAAATGAATCTAACACATCAATAATAGATACAGGATCATTAGACCAAAAATCTGATTACACCAAATATATAGAATCAAGATACAATTTAATTTGATCTGTTCTTATACTATTCTGTATGTTCTCAAAACACCTAGCATTTCTCTCCTTCCAAATTGTCCACCATATGCTGGCTGGTATGATTCTCCACCTACTTCTGCTTCTTGCCTGAACCCCAGCTTCTTCCTAGCTTTGAAGGACCTCTGTCACCTTGCCTGGCATAGACCAGGAGAAACCTTTTAAGGTTTATGAATAGCCTTCAAAGTGGACCTGTGATCTTGCAGTGACGGAACAAATGTCTAACAGTTTCTGCTTGTTCTCCACGAAAAACACATCTGGGACATAAAGCCATTCCCCTTTCATCAGATTTTCTTGTGTAAGGATAGCTTCCTTAGGTAGGAGCCAGATAAGACATGCTACCTTGTAGTTGTAGGGTATATCACCTTCCATATAATTTTCCAGGGCCAGTTGACATTCTGTTGGTTGTGATTATTCAACCATCTGTATGCTTTGCCAACCTTGAAGGTTCCTCTGTCACTGCCCTGCCACCAAAGCTCATCTTCCCCTTGTTGTGTTCCTTTAAAGTGGCCAATAGTGTTAAAGAATTCTGCAACGCTTGTGATTTCTCAGTCATTTACTTGCCTTCTGAAACTGATTTCCCACCCATCAGGTGTCCACATTTCTGCAATTGTTCTTTACTGATTTAGCATGAAGTTGCGGATGTGTGGATAGATATTCCTCAAAACGACCATCTCATGCCAGTCATCTCCCCAGAAGCTTGTCTTTTCCCCATTCTTAACCTTTACCTTGGTTTTGTTCTTGAAGTCATCCCACAAGGCCCATACAGATCTCCACAGATTCACACCATATGGGTAAATAACTTCCCCATAACAGATGTTTGTCATTAGCATACTTCCACAACCATTTCATTTTGAGGGCCTTTGCACACTTATCAGATCTAGTAGTAAGAGTTCGAAGTGTGATGTGTGGTTTGCACCACCAGTTTGAACCCTACACAAGCTTTGCTTGGTCATCAAGTGGAGAAGAGTAGAAGGCGGGTTCATTATCAACCGAGTTTCGAACCGTGCACCACTAGCCCTTGGGGATTTCTCAGTCATCGCCATCAAAAATTTAAAAAGAAGAATTAAAAGGATTAAATAAGACCATGCCACTGACCAAAAATCCTTTTGCTTCCTATGGGGTTATGATCTTATTTCATCTCCATTTGATTGCATAATAACTGCCTTCCATATAAAGATTAGATTAGCATAGAGGGTTTGGATGTGTAATTTGTGCATATGAGTAGTTCAAAAAGAATCTTATTCTCTATATTGATTCCTTATGTTCTGTGGATTAGAGGGAAGTACTTCTGAAGACATTAGATTGCTTCTGGAGGGATCATCTTATAAACATGAACCGACTAAGTTCAGCGGTATGGTATTTGCACATCGGTTAAAAATTTATGCTTTCCTTGATTGGGAGTTGTATATTAATTCACCCGCTGTGTTCTCGGAACAGGTGAATGTAAGGAGTTTTGGGCATAGAAATCCACTCGAGGAGTACAAGATTGATGGTTGCAAATTTTTCATCTCAATGCTCAGTGCAACTAGGAGGCTTACTGTGGAGTCTCTCCTGCGCTATTGGTCATCTCCGATGGAATCTCAAGAGTTATATGTTTAATAAGTTGCTGTCTTTTCATATGTGCTGTTGCTTCTTGTGTTCAGGTACACCTCTATTTGTTGTAGGTAGGTTAACATGCATGCTCTCCTTTTGCTCCTCAGCTTGGCTGGGACACTCCTATTATTATTATTATTAGTTTATTACTATTATTTTTTTGGGAAATGGAGATGGCAAGAATTGGTTTTTCTGAGTTGCTTATTGTTGGTTGTTTCTAAATGGTATGTGTGGTATCACTTATTTGCAGGATCTTGGATTCTCATTATCATCTCCCAGTCTGAGGGAAGATTTTTCCCATCTTATTCCAGCTCAACCTAAGATGTACAGATGTCATGATCTGGATGCCTAGCCTGATATCATTGGCAACTTCTGTTAAGTATCTAAGATAGCATTTCTTTAGCACCCGAATCTCATCTTTTTTTCCCTCTTCAATTTCGTTCTGTTTGAGATCTTTAGGCTGGGACCTCATGTTAGTGTGTCCTTTGAAGCAGGGATAAATCACCTCTGAACAGTTGAGTAGTTTGAACTCTCTGAGGACCACCTCAATACATGATACCAGTCAGCTTAGAAATGGAATGTAGAGCATCCTGTACATGGTAGGACTGTCGGAAAAAGACCAAGGAGATTCAAGAAGACAAAGTAGGGAAATTCCTTTGACCCCACTGTGTGGACTCGTTAGAACTGTAGTAGTAGCAAGATTGATGAGGATTGCTGTTGGTTACATCTTGGTCTATCTCAGAGGGTGTTAAAGGAGAGGCCTTTCAATATGGTTAAAGGCACTAGGGATGAGCTATTACAGACGGTCTTCACCAAATTGTTGGCAAAGGCTTGCAGAAATCTGAATGGCATGGAGCTGAATATCTATCAGACCATGCATCATTCTCGAGCTTCTCATCTGAAGTGTAGAAATGCAGGATCTTGATCCTTCAGCTCAACCTCTTTGTTTAGTTGTATACAAATGATATTGAAACAAATCTTCTCTTCAAATATCCTGCACAGATTGTATGCACCGTTGGTGGTTGCAACTTAGAAGAGCAAGCTTTGATGGACAGATTACCTAGTACCCGTGCTGGTGAATTGTAGCAGGCAAGCAGTTGTATAGTCGAGGTGTACATACATAAGCTGATCCTGACACCATTGTCATCGAAATATGTTTGTAACATGGAAAAAAATGCAGTGTGTCAAGCTCCCTGCTCTTCCCTTCCTGCTGGAAATAATGTTTGGAAGCATTTTCGGTGTATATTGTGCTAAGAACTTTATGCGTGTGATTGTATGACAATTAATCTATTGTTTTAGTTATAAACAATGCCTTCACAGTTAAAATACAAACAAAAATCAGTTGAAAATCGAAAAAATGGAAGAAAAATAAAACTTAAATTGGGTTTGCTGCTGCTGTATTGTTTGTCAAATTCACCAATTTGTAAAATGAACAAAAAAAAGAACAAGTGTGTGTAATATATATCAACCAAAGTAAGAAGTGATACGAATACGATATTCCAATTTTGTTTAAAGTATAAGAGGATGAGACATTAATATGAATTGATCACAATTAATGGATTTTTTCAATTAATTAGTCTGGTAGATATGAAATTATGATATGAGCATTCTTGTTCTAAAAATGTTGAAAAAGCACACATAGTTTTACTCAAAAACACTTGTTCTCTCTCTCTCTTTAATCATGCAACTATAGTAAAATCTCACTAAATTAATATAGGTGAAACTGTGAAATCTTATTATTTTGTATAGATATTATTTAATTGATAAATTAATATTTATTAATTTAAAGAGTGTTTTGAGATTCAATAAAGGTCAATTTTGATTACATTCAAATCATGATATCTTACTAATTTATGTATCATACTAGGTAAATTGCTCACGCTTCGCACGGTGGTTAACTACCCCTATTAGATTACATCTTATTGAATTTGTTATTTGGTGTGTAGCTGATTAAGATAATGAAAATACAAAAGTATATCTTTTTTAGTTTGATGATATAACGTATGATCATTTTAATTAAATGACGTCTTAGGATATATATAGGTGTTAATATTATAATAAAGGCTTTCACAGTATATCGATTGAAACATCTCTAATTTACACAAGTTTGCCAAAATGGGTCTACATTTTTAGTCTATTTGATTTAACAACTTCTAGAACAAATATATATTGAATAACTAATTCTTTATTTTAACTTGCAAAAAACATAAATATGTTTATTTCTGAATGTTTGCATGGTATTCCCTCATCTAATGTTCACAACCATTCGAATATTTTATAAAGTATTTAATTTTTTTTACTTCATCCCCCCCCCGCCCCCGCCCCCCACCTTCAAATACTAATTTAAATATTATTATTTTTAAAAAAAAAAATTCTACCCATTCCTCCTAACCCTCCGCTTTAAAAAAAAATTCTGGTTTTGTGTTAGATATATATATATATCGAAAAAAAACATTTTACTTGCTGTCGAAAGATTTTTTTTTAAAAATAAAACTCTTATTTATGTTATATTCGGTACACAAGTAGAAAGAAATTCATAAAAATATATGTACATATCTAACACAAAATGAGAAAAATGTAACAAAAATAAAAACAAATAAGGAGCAGAGGGTTAAATAGGATGTGATAGAATTTTTCTTTTTTTAGCATAAAATAATATCAATTTTTTCGGGAATGAGTGGGTAGTTTTTTTTTTTTTTTTTTGGGGGGGGGGGGGGGGGGGG
>JAJONR010004444.1:0-80302 GCA_029582245.1 Solanum etuberosum
ATGAACTCTTGGGAGTAGCTGTTTCTTTTATAGATCTGTTGACAGGGGTCTTGCCGGCCGAGGGCTTAATTTTAAGCCGAGATATACTTGTTTGTTTTTTTGATTGCGTGTGGCTGCCATGCGCTAGTAGCAAATGGTTCAGCAGGGTCAGCTCGGGCGTGAGTTTTGGCATTAAGAGCCAGTTGCGCCCCTTGAGTTTGGAGCGTGATAGTTAAATCCACAAATAACTACTTAATTTTTATAACTGAAATTTGAGGATATTATTATGAAATTTCATACGTAGAATTCAGAGTTTTTTTATATGAACTATTTTTAAAAACGAGGCTGAAAAGTTATCGATTGACACTATTTCTACTAAAACCTCCTCGTATAAAAAATAATTAAAAATACATTTCATTTTTATGATATTAGTTGGTGCGACTATTGTCTCCTCTCCCATCTGAATTTTTTTATTTTATATATAAAAGGTTATAGGCACACAACTGATGGATAACATGTCTGCTTGAGTTGTGTGATCGTAGCTAAAAGGTGTTCGATTCATTTTAGTATTCTTTTTTAAAAAAAAAAAATTAGTTATCTTACTTTTATTAATGTATTATATGTTTGAAAATTATGTTATCGTAAATTACAAAATTAACAATTTAATATATTCAGTTATACATTTAAAATTACATAAAAAAAAGTATTATAAATCACAATAACTAATAACTTAAAATATTTTAGGCTACAAGCAAACAACTGGTGGAAGACATGTCTGCTTGAGTTGTGTGTTTGTAGCCAAGGGGTGTGGGACCCACTTTAATACTCTTTTCGTTTAATATATTTAGTTATATAATTAAAAATTATGTTAAAAATACTATAAATCACAATAATTAATAATTTAACATAATTAAAATATATATTCTTAAAAATTGATTGACTCTTAAAATTCCACATAAATTAAAATTGTGTGACTAACATATATATTATTTGAAAATAACATAAAAATTATTATAAATCACAAAAATTAACAACTTCTAATATTTCAGAAAACATATAAAAAAAAATTACTGTCTCTCCATATTTAGTTTCTTTACATGCCTCCATATTCCTCAATGATTTAATTGATTATTTTTTTTTAGAGAAATATGTTTGTAGAAACGATTTAAATTATATGCGCTAACGATATAAATAATATTGTATTATTTATGTTATAAAGACATAAATATTATCAGGTTAAATTCTTTTAATTTTTTTTATTAAATTCATTATATTTGGCTTGAACAATTAATTTGGACTGAACAATTAAATACATCAATTTTATTGCATTGACGCTAAAGGTCCATTTTATCTTGAAGGCCAAACTCATGTCAAGTGTTGAGTGACTTGATGTCCAGTCAAATTCAAAACTAACAAAATGATGTGGCAGCTCTCAAAAAAACAAGGACCAATCAAAGTCTCCAATAATTTTCAAAATGACTTGTTTTGTTCAATCACAAAACAACTTTACCACATATAATTTGGGATAAGATTGATGACTCACGTGAAGCAATTAAAATTAAATTGAAAAAATTATCTTATTAGATATACATTCAGATCATATATATTATTTCTATTAGACTTTTAAATAATTACGTATCTTACCACTAATTAAGAGTTTCTTCTCATATACTGGGGAATATAGAGTTAGATACATACATTTTTGCTACCAGATACATTAAAATTGAGAGAGGCGAGCGAGATGATATGTATATATCTAGTTGATTCGCATGTATCTGGGTGCCAGATACATAGGAGACTAAGAGAGTAACGAGCGATATGCGAGAAAGGCAAAAGAAGCGAGCGAGATCTGTCTATGTATCCCAGATACATGTGAATCCAAGTGTATTTAGAACAAATTACACCCTATTTTGACCACATGTATCCCGAAATACATGTATATGGATGTATCTAGATGCACCAAAATCTTATTAAATTCGTAATATTGCAAATAAGAGTGTAACTAAATAATTAGCTCCTAACTAATAAGATTTCTGTAAGCTTCCGATAACTTAGATTGGTCGAAAAAAGGGATGTTAATTTTAGTTGGAATTGATTCAATGGGGTTAATAAAATCCTCTCAACGTTAAAGTGTCTCCTTAAAATTAAGGTATAAATTTGGGGGTTATGTATCTTGTCAAAAATATGTTTAAACAAGTAGTATTAGCCTCTTGCAAGGAAACATCCAGCCCCCTTTTCATCCTCACACACACAAGAAAAAAGTGAGTGGCATGTAATGTGCCACTACCATTGAGCTGGATAATTAAGATATAATTAGAAGTATAGAGTGTGCAATGAATTTGGAAAGTGACTCTTATTAAGGAATAATCCAGGGTGTTCTCATGAAATTATGTGTTCATTGTTTGTTGTGGTAGGGACCTATAGAAGCTATAGAGGGGAGGAATTAAGAGTAGTTCCTATGAAGAAATGTGGTTGGTTTTGAAGGAATGGATTGTGAAAAAAGAATCATGTGAATGCATGTGCATTGAGTTGGAGAACATGCACTCCTAAACCTTAAATGCATAAATAACCACTCTTCCACTTCTATATCTATATAATATTATAAATATAAATATGATTATACCTCGTTTCAATTTATTTGACTTACTTTTCTTATTAGAGGGTGTTTGGATGACCTTAAAAGTTGGTCAAACTTACTTTTAAGTCAGTTTTTGACTTCTGAAAGTATTTGGCAATATATAAAATAACTTAAATTAAGTAAAAACTAATTTAAAATAAGTTAGGAAGTGTTTGACAAGGTTAAAAATAACTTAAAATAAGTTAAAAACCAAAAGTAGGTCTTCCTCTACTTTTTGTTTTCTTTTGACTTAAAAGTCATTTAAGTTTGTCTTTTTATTTTTAACTTAAAACCTACTTTTTTAAGCCAATCCAAACAGGCTCTTAGTTTGTTTAAAAAAGATGACCTTTCCTCTTTTTTTTTAGCAACTCTTTAATTTTAATTTTTCATATGACATGTTTAAAACCACAAGATTAAAAGAAATTTTGATAGTTTGGCATATCTTTAATTTTAGATGACCAGATTCAAAAGTCTTTTTTTAATTTCTTATTAAATTAAAATAAGTCAAACAAATTGAAATGGAGGCAATAAGTAATTTACACTTGTCACATCTTCCTCCATTGGTCATATTATCCCCCTTTTTCTAGCAGATCATGCAGCCATAATTAATTTTAGGTTTAACTGAATTCAATTCTTTAAACATGAAATATTGTTTAAATTCTGAACATGATTTCACAAATATAATGCATTCAGTACATATGAGTACTTCAAAAAAATTAAAGCTAGGTTGAACTAATACATTTTTTTCACCCCTCCCTAGAACTTTCATCGTTTTGCTTTTTTAGTGATAGAGGATATTTATCATCTAAGCTATATCGCTTATCAAATCGATAAACTTTAAATTCTGAATTCTTTGTTTAAATAGGTAAGATGACATATATATATTACTCATAAATTAGTTGGATGATGGCAACTTTGCGGCTCTAAATTAATAGTATTTCATATTATCCTCTATTGGCTAATGACCTACAATTCCTTACTATAAATCAAACACACCATCTCTTGACAACATGATATCTTAGCTACAATACTTGTACTTCATTTTTTTCCTCTTGACCGTTCAAGTTGGCAAAGGACATTATTTTTTTATAGTAACACTTATCACAACACAAACCATCTTTATTCTTGCTTATCATGGGTATTATTTCTCAACAACCATTGCTTTCTTCTCTTGAGTTTCTTAACAAGTGTGACTTAAGTGATCCTTTGTGGACAAAAGTTTTAGAAAAAGGTGTATACATTAGAAGGAGATCATGTTCATGGCTATGCAAGAAACATAAAGGAGCGCGTATCATGAAGAGAAGGGTACGCATAGAACGTTCTAGAAGATCGAGTAATGAGGTTGAAAAGAAGGTTAAGATGTTGGAGAAGTTGATTCCAAACTGTGAATCATTATCATCATCAATGGGGTTGGAGAGGCTATTTAGAGAGACAGCTGATTATATTTGGGCTTTAGAAATGAAAGTTAAGGTTATCAAGATGATTGTTAATGTGTTATCAACTCCTGATATTAATTAATTAACTAGAGGATGAATCATTAAATCCCAAAAAAAGACACATTCTATTTTTATTTTATCATTACTCAATAGAATATTAATCATCTTCTTGATTAATGTTTGTTTGGGAAAGATTAGATATAGCAAGTGCACTTAGAGGTATGTGGTAAGAGTCCCAAGTTGGAGAATGTATATTTGTTTGAACTGGACAATTCTTCTCTCATGAGCTAGCTTTTGACCTTTAAGTTCATGTATCGTACTTTTACATGAGAAAAATTAGTGATGTCAAGCCAGCTCGGTGTTTGTCGGAGCTTGGTCATATTCATTATATTATCATTCTCTTTTAATGTGTGAAAAATTGACTTAATTATAGTAATTAATTAAGGAGTAGTATTTTCATTTCACTTATGCAAGTGACCTTATTTTCTTCTCTTTTCCTTTTTTTTTTTTGGGTATCGATCGACTAAGATAGTTCAAACATACTTTTAAATTTTAATATTATGATATTGTCCGTTTTAGATCAAGTCCACGCAATTTTCAGATCAAACACTGGAGACTACAAGTGTTGGGCTCTTAATGGACACCTCTATGGAGCATGTTAGGCACTTGAGGTCATGAGGTGTCTGTCTCTTCTACTTTAGCCCAATCCTAATCGTAATTCAACTCTAAAGTTTAATCCAATGAATTCTTTTATATATTCTTTTTGTGAATGAAAAACTCGTGTAGAAATGAGCTTGGGCCTACTGGATTTGGCTGCTGATACTACCAACTTCCAAAGTGCAAGAGGAAACTATGAAATTTCTATATATGTTTTAATTTTATTTATTTTTTGTCATGTAACAAAAATCGAAAGAGTTTTAGCTTATATATATAGATAGATATAAGAAAAAGAAATTTATACTATCAGATTATCATAAGATATATCTACATTTACCCTTTATAAAAAGTGACACTTTCATACTTAAAGTGCATAAGATAAATTGTACCTTATAAAGATTAATAGATTAATACAAAAAAGTTCTTTACATTATGTATATAAGTTTAACTATTTATTATTTTCGATGCATCGCAAAATGTCCCATTTATGCCCCAAAGGTGGTTTCTCCCTCTTAACATACCCACTAAACAAACGCAATGTTATAAATTATCTAATGAACGTCCGAGCTATGGTGATAGATATTCCTTAAGCTCATGATCATTAAGCACAACATTAATTCCCTAGGTAAAGATGCGTGTAATGTGCACATATGTACATGCTCATTAAAAAATATAGAAATATATCATTCTTTTTTAATATGAAGTAACAAGGAATTAAAAAGTAGTAAACGAAGTGAAACGGAAGGACTACTATTGAAGTAGAATTGTAGAAAAGTATAGACATGCATAGAGGATCCGAAAATGTCAATGTTAGACCCATGAGATTTCCGATATGAATATATTAGAAATGCGATAAGAGTACCACTAACTAATTATAACAAAGTAATATAATGCATATACTTATAATTATTTAACTGATATATACATCATCAACATTTGTTGTAGTCATGTTTTAGCACCGCGGAAGGCATAAGATCCTGGAGATCAATTCCCTGGTCTCCCACCATTTCGGTAGTACTGCAAAAACGCCTTCCTTGAGCAACAAAAGCAGCATGATCAAGCTGATTATTCATGGCGAAATTAGAACTTGTTAAGTCGTTGAAGGACTGATTGATGTTGAACTGCATTGGCAGAGTGAAGGCTCCAGGTGAAGGGAGTACTGGATTTATTGGATAGCAGTTAGGACGGGACATCATCGTGTTCATGGGACTTGGATGAGTATGTTTTCCTTCGTAGGTAGTCACCACAATGCTTGGGTCACTGAAACATCGCTCTACTCTCTTCTTTACATTACATGTTGCATTTGTGCAGCGATAATAGTTCCTGCAACAATAGCACTAGCGTTAACATGGGTAGTCCTAAAGCTAAATTGTAATAAGAGGCCTTTAAACTTGTATAGTAGTAAATGCCAAGGGCCTTTGCCCATGATATATACAATTGGAATATCTTCAAATGAAGTATCTTTTAGTTCCCCAATATAGACATGCATTTCTTTCTTTCTTCTATTTTTTAACCTATAGCAAACAAGCTGCAGCTTACAATTGGAGATATTTATTACAATGAAACAATATTTAATTTGGTCAGAGCTATCGAAGGCTGAATTACAAACGATAAAAAAATATTCACATTAGAGAAGTGGCTAAACACAAATGAAAACCCAAAAAGAGAAAACTCTGTTTAATTGTTTTTTTTTTTAATTATAGCAATAGCCTCAATAACTACAAATTAAAGAAATAATGGAGCATCATGTGAAGTGTTATGTACAATTCTACCTCTAGTATAGAAGCTCAAGCTAGTCTCACTTGCAAGTAACATGTTCGAATTTTTAAGTATTCAAATAGGAAAACGGAAAAGCAGAAAAAAGGGGGCAAAGATGTATGAACCGAATAAAACTTAACATTTTCAAATTAGGTACAACTCCACTCCACTAAAGATATGACATAATTAATAACTACAATATGTGTAAGGATAAACTATCGATGTTAATCTAAATGGCTCTCTTCTTCATTATTCAGTATAATTTATTCGCAATGTTCGATCTCTTCTTCATTATTCAGTATAATTTATTCGCAATGTTCGATCTCTTCTTCATTATTCAGTATAATTTATTCGCAAGAAGGTAATGATAGAGTTGCGTAAATATCATATTCTTTCTCTACTTATAAAAGTGTACCATAAAAAAAGATCCTGTCCTTCAAAGATCGATCTGATAATTGCTTAAGTAAGGTAGTCGCTTCTCTTTTTCGGTATACCGCTCTGCTCGCAGAGCGAATTAACATAAATCTTTCCGAATATGAGGAGGAAAGTGAGATCGTTGTCCGATCTTTATCGTCGAATCCCCAAATGTGCATCTTCGAGTGTTTCAGCCGATCCCCAATCTCCCAGTATCAATATTTCGGCTTATAAAAGTACACTGGATATGTTGTTGTTGGCGGCCTTACAGATTTATTGTTAGAATTATAGAGTAAGAGTACCTGGGGAAAGGGCTGTTTTTAACAGCTTTTTGTCCGTATTTTCTCCATCTATAACCATCTTCAAGAAAATCAACCTCACTCTTTGTCATAAACGCAAATCTCGGCTCTTTCTGCTTCTTCTGACTAACTGTTTTCTTCGCTTTCAACCTGTGCTCCCCCAAAAAAGGGTAAACAACAGTAATTAGCAAATCGACTGATAAAATTGGGGGTAATCGAAGCTCACACATAAATAAATAAAAGTGAAAGTTGAGATAATCAATCAATCAATCAACTGAATCTTCATTTTTATTCCGCGCACACAAAAAAATAGTTCTAAAGTGGAAGAAAGTAATGTGAACATACTGTTGTTTAGTCTTTGTGTTTTGTTGCTCATGATTTTCTACTTCCCCATCTGCATCTCCATGTCCTTCAGAGGAAATGGAGGAGCAATTAGGGGTAGATGGCGTATTCAATACGTTACCTGTAGCTACAGTAGTACTACTACTTATTTGGTTCTCAGCTGATACAGAAGATGGCTTTATTTCTTCTTCACATACACAAACTGCAGGACAGTAGTTTTCTTCTTTTGGTAACTCAAAAACTGAAGCTGATGAACAAAAGTCTTGATGAAAACCCAATAACTCCATGAAACCCAAAGACGATGTGTTTATGTTGTAATCTGAGATTAATGAATGGTTAGTAACTCCAAAATTGTTATTATTGTCAATGAAATACATTGAGTGATCTTCCACTTTAATGTCTTTGTAGCTTTCCATTTTCATTTAATCGATAAATAATGAAGGAAATGAGAAGAGAGATGTACATTTAGCTAAACAAGTTATATATAGTGAGAACACACAAACTCAGCGGAGATATGGATTGTGTGAAAGTGGACACTAACATTGACCGGATTCCGCCGGTCATAAGTCACCGACTTTATGAATGCTTACTATAATACAAATTTATATAAAATTAAATCACTTACTCTCTTGGAATTTTATTAAGGATTTCAAAATCACTTCAACCTTGTACATATTCGTCAAAGAGAATGAATTACCTTAACCTATTAATTTTTCATTAAATATCTATGATAAATTATATGTTGTATATATTATTTTTTCATTAAATGTGAAAAGAATTAAAACATGGGACGAGAGAAATGTTTTTTAATAATTATACTTTAAAATAATTATCACAATTTTAACTATGTTAATTTTATTTTTAGGAAAAATCTAATAAAATGGTACGAAAGGGGTGTTTAATGCATGGTGGTCCAAACTCCAAGGACTGGCGAAGAAACAGTGGTCGACGCATTCAAACAGTAGTTTTGACCGGTAAACTGGTTACTGTGTGAACGAGATCTCGTTGATTGCGGCTTGATTTCAGATCCCAATAATTTTTTTCTCCATCTAATTTTATACGCTTTTTTCGACCCAAATTCTTTATTTTATTTAATTCATCCTATATATATATTTTTAGTACTACTCTTTTCATCTCATACTAGTGAATCATTTTCCCTTTAACATCCAAATAGGGGCGGAGCTAGGTAGGAGGTTCATAGATTCGGATGAGCCTAATAATTTTTTCGTAAATTTTATATTTGTACTAAATATTACTTAAGTGGATTCCTAACTAATCTGATTGACATCTCAATGGTAAGGAAGGAGAATGAAATTTAGAATCCCCAAATTCCTAATACCAGCTCCGGCATCTGTAGTGATACAAATAAAGAAATCATTGATAAGAAGATAATTTTACCAATTTATCCTATAAAAAAGGAACTATGAATTTTATAAATAAATGTAAACACTTTCAAAAAGAATTAATTAATATTTTTCTAATTTAATAAAATGAAGAACTATTTTTAATAAAATAATCAACTAATATGGAATAGAGATAACTATTTTTTTTGTTTCCCATCCGATGTCCGAAACCCACATTAAATCCCCGAATAAATTTGAATATCGCACTGCAAAGCTCATTCAAGAGTGATGCTCCTAACAAGATTTTTTCTATAGTCACCATTACTTTATTTGTAAAGGAGCAATGACAAAGAGTGAATATAAGTGATCAGAGAATATAATGGACTCTTTTATGATCGATCGTAGACAAAATTGTTCCAGCATTGAAACTTTAATTTACTTAGTAGGATTTTATATATATATATATATAAGTTTTCCTTATATCAGTGGAATAAATTAAGTTTTCAAAGTTTGAATATGCCTATTTTGGATTGGGAAGAAAAAAAATAAAGTAGACTTTTTAAATGATCTAGGTCGACCACAACGGTTCCAACAATATGAATAGTTACGTTGGATCTTGTGTAGTAGAATATATTAGTATTAGTTACACTTTTATAAAAGAATAAAGTGTAAAGAGAGGATGAGAGAAGAAATAAATAAATTTGGATACTTGTATTCTTACTGAACTTTTTATTCTTTTTGTTTCCTATCCGTATTGGAGTTCTTATTAAATTTGGATTGCATATTGCAAAGTTCATTTGGGATGGTGCTTCCAACATGATTCTCTCCGTATTCAATACTTGAATTCGAAACATCTGATTAAGAATAAAACAGTTTCACCACTGCACTACAATCCATTGTTCGTCTTACTGAATTATTCATGTATATGAATGAATGTCATTTCACACTAGCTACCTAGCCCTTACCAACAAAGAAATTGTCTTGTTTATAAACATTGGATACTTTAATTTGAATATATATTAATTGCTTATATGTCAATTGATGAAATTGTCTTGTTCATAAGCGTGTGTTTTCTTCTATGCTTAAAAAAAAAAAAAAAAAAAACATTCAAAGATGAGTGGAACCCTATAAATTTTTAAATTTGAACAGAACCAAAATCATTATCAACTTGAAAATCATATGTTAATTAAATTTGAGTGGGTAAAATTGGAAAGTTGGTGTATGTTTGTGTGAGCGTGGGAAAATGAAGCAATCAAAAAGAAAAGGTTAGAGCACGTGTGGTTGGTTGCTTTACTAGAATGATACATTGTATGGTTTTCCACTTTTTAAGAAGCAAAATCTTTGATCGATCGAGGTCCTCTTCTTTTTGTTGGATTACACCTTTTGCTTTTGTCGATCGGTGGAAACCCTACAACAACAGTAAAAAGTTTTAGCTCCTCGTCATTTTAACATATCGTAAACATTGAAAATTTATGAAACTATATGATATAGGTTCAGTTTCAATTAGAGTTAGTAAAAACAAACTATATTATTCTAAATCTTATGATTTTTATAAAGAGATGAATATGCGATCATACTTTCTTAACAATCAAATACTATAAAAGGATCCAAAAAATCTTGTTTATTACATGAAGATCAAATAAATATAATCTCAAGCAGATACAAATTATTCTATGATGGAGAATATGCTACTAACAACTTCAAATCATGATTTTTTTTTAGAGAAATGAATCGAAGGAGCAACGGAATTATATACACTATATATATTAATAAAATATTCTTATTTCTTCCTATTTTGTTTGTGATTGGTTGCAAACACATCCCTACATCAAACAATACTCTTCCTTCGTCTCATTTTAACGGTCATTTTAGTGTTTTTTCACGCTTATTAAAAAGATTATAGAGTAGTTTATTAAATTATTCCTATTTATTGAATATATTCTTAGAATTGTATCAATTTTAATTTTGAACGGATGGAGTACATTATTTGAAAGGTTACCGTTAAAGGATGTGGTGCAGACTGCTCCTCACTTAACCATAATTCTTAAATCTTATAGATATACAAAACATTGATAAAAATATTTCAGTTTCAATGAAGTTCTATGCAACGCAAATTAAACTCATATTAAATAGAGATATAAAAAAATAGGTAGGGTATTACAAGACGTTGTTGGGAGTAGGTGAAATCAATTTAATTCCAGAATACTATACACTTGTACGTTTTGACTCGATTTTTATTATCAAATTCAAGCAAATTATAATGGAGCCCACTTGTTTTGGATTTTTTTGGCAACATCTGTACCCAATTGTTGAATTTATATTAGTAGTAATTTTTCCTTTTAATATGCTTAAAAAGAGTGATGCTTTTTTTAATAAATAATATTTTAAATGATGTGTTTTATGAAGTTCAAGAATGAAACGGAAACTTCTAAAATTTGTATAATTTAGAACAAGTCACGGAAATAAATTTAAAAAAATTATCACAAGATTTAAAGAATCACATAAATTGAGATAAAGAACTTTTGAGCCTTTTTTTCATTATTCAAAATAATTGAATTGTTCAAAGTTTAAAATGGATGTTCAAATTTTTTTTCCAAAATTACATTTATAATTTCAGGACTATAGTAAAAAAATAAGATTTAAATTATGTCCTTAAATATTTTTCTTAATAAATGTATATTACCTCACATACTGAGTTAATATGAAATAGAAAGAATAGCTTTTTAATTGAGTTAATAACTTTGATGGTCACTCAACTATCAATTCTTTTCACAGAAAATCACTCAACTTTCATTTTCAACTCGAAAGTCACTCAACTATGACTTATTTGCACAGAATATCACTCAACCTATTTAATTGTTTTTTCATTAAAATTTGCTGACATGGAATTTTAATTTTTAACCAAAATTTTAAGAACCAAATATATATCCATTTAAACTATTTAATGACCCGCCCCGTTAAAAATATAATATTAAACCTTTTATTTTACCATTAATTCCCTGAATCATTCTTCCTTGTCTCCCCCATTCTTTCTCTCTACGTTCTTCTTCTCTTTTCTTTTCTTTTTTAATTTCTCAATTTCAACCTCTTCTTCACATATCAATAATATATCAAAATTGTTGTAATTTTATTGTTTTTGAAGTTGGGAAGACAGTTATTTGATGCTTAGGGAGAACAGAAAGGTTATGGAAACTTTTAAAAAAAATAAAATTGATATATTATTGATATGTGAAGAAGAAGTTGAAATTGAGAAATTAAAAAAAAGAAAAGAAAAGAAAAGAGAAGAAGAACTTAAAGGGAAAGAATGGGGGAGACAAGGGAGAATGATTAAGGGAATTAATGGTAAAATAAAAAGTTCAATATTATATTTACAGCGGGTCGGTTTAAATGGGGCGGGTCATTAAATGAATATATATTTGGTACTTAAAATTTTGGTTAAAAATTAAAATTTCATATCAGCAAATTTTAATGAAAAAAATAATTAAATAAGTTGAGTGACATTTGAGTTGAAAATGAAAGTTGAGTGACTTTTTGTGAAAAGAATTGATAGTTGAGTGACGATCAAAGTTATTAACTCTTTTTTAATTTATCCTCCATTTTATTATATATTTGTGACAATAAAATGTTATAAATTTGACAAAAAATTGTCAACCGTCAAACCAATTCACAACTCATAATTGACGGTAGATTCGATTCCTACTAAATACAGATCAAATGGGACCATAAAGATGCAACACATTTTAAGATTTTTCTCAATTTAAAATTGGGTGAAACGAATTGGGGCACGATACACGGATCCTCGTCATCTATGACAGCCCACAAATCAATGTGGGCCCACTGGGCCCTGCATGTTTAAGACCTTACACGTGTAGCCAAAATTTATGCAAGAATTCAAAAATATTCCACGTGGCCTGATTTCACGCGTTTTATAAATATCAACTGGCCGGGGTGGGGGTTGCTTGTAATGCACGTTACCATCTATTTCCCGGAAGGCTAGGACATCTTTACGTCTCATTTTATGTGATATTATTTAACTTAATATGATGTTTAAGTAAAAGAAAAATATTTTTAATTATGATATAAAATAATTTTTAGATATTTATATGATTATATAAAAAATAATTTAAATTTAAATTATTCTAAATATAAAGTAGACAGAAACATAGAGTGGCAGTGCTATTATAGTAGCCAACTTTTTTATAGAGTAATGTTTGACCAAAGTTGCTTCAACTATACGTTTGGGAGCCAAAATGGATATAGCACAAATTATTGGCCGTTAATCTCCTAAAAATATTCAAATGTATAGTAATAACTTGACACTTACCTTACATGTATGCTATGCACGTTATAACGACTAACCAGTAGACAATATTATTACACCATCATTTTTAACTAGCAATTTTAGATTAAAGTCCTGAATATATAGTCATTTTTAATATTATCGATAAGAAGGACTTTAACCCTTCAAAAAGATTTGATCAGAAAAGTAGTATACCTCCAACTGAATCAATATCGCGTTCTCCTTTGCTGCTATGAAGGAAAGCGTGATTGGTCTTTGTTAAAAAAGACTTTAACCTTTAAAAAAAAATATATATATATAAAATCTAAATTAATCAAACTTTACAAATATCAAATATCGTAGGAAAGAAAGGAAACACATGCAATTTTTTTATTTTAAAAAAAGAAGAAAAGAAGGGACAACCTTATCATGTTTTATTCGAGCATATAAAGACGGTGATATATATAGCTGCTTCCCATATTCACTTTATTTATTCATTCTGCAAATGCCCAGCAAAGTACTCTATTTTTTAAGAATAAGATATATTTTTATTTCTCGTTTATGTTATGTGTTTTACTTTTTGCTCTGATTCGTTTTGTATTATAAAATAATTTAAATATAAAATTTGCAGATGATTTATAATCATATATATATATAAACATAGGATATTAAGTCATGACATTTCCTTTTTTTAAAAATTGCTAAGAATTAATATTTAATTTACTATTAATCTCCTTCTCGGCTTCTTAATTTCTCGATAAAATTAGAGAATACCAAATGCATCTCTTTCAATTTGTTTGCTAATTCTATTTTTTTTTTCCTTTTGACATTTAGTTTAAACATGCATAAATCTGTTCGTCCATCGATTTTTTTATTTTTTTAAAATGACAATCCCCCTCACCCATACTGCACCGCACCATATAGCCTTAAAGCTGCACCGCGTAGTATAGCTTAAAATTCACACCGTTCCGCATTCGCTCCGCCCCATTTGCTATATGTGTGTGACATGAGGGAACAAAGGCCTAAAATCAAGGCGGTTAACAAGGTTGGAATAGTTGTAGCGTTAATATACAATTCTCCCCGTGAACCTTATCATATAATCGTCTTCTTAATTTTATTGGAATTTATATTATTTTAGTACTCTAATTAAATGTTGAAACCTCTATCCTCCTTCCCACCTTCTAGAAGTTGATCACATATATACTAGTTGACTAATCTTGCTTAGTTTTAAAATTTTAATAATTACCCGACAAAGAATATCCTACAATATAAAGTGTATCACTCCATTCTTATCCTCATATTAATTATATATCTCTAATTGAATAAAATTATACCCAAAATAAATTTAAAAAAATTCAAGTTTTACCCAAGGAGTTTTTCTAAGAAGAATACGTCAAAGGATTTAAAATCATGACTATTTCCTACCTTTTCTGAGTCATTCATGTATTCCAAAAATAATCCAATTCTAATGCTTCTTCCTTCATCTTTGCAGCACCTTCCTTCTTCTACTTCCTTTGTTTTCCTTCTTCTTATTTCTCTATTCTTCCTTCCTCATTCTTTTTCTATGTTCCATGTTAAAGCTTCTTCAAAGTTTGGATTTAAATTTTAACATATCGGAAACGTAAATTGTTTCGAGTGAAATATTTTCATCGAGAGGTTCTCATGTCTAAATTTTTGAACAATTTAGAGGAGGTATGAGTTGGCCAGGATGGAAAGACTTCATGTTCAGTGATTAAAGTTTCTTCGAAATTCGATTATAAAATTCGACCTATCATAAATGTGAATTGTTTTGAGTGAAGTATATCAAAAGATTTGTAATATTTAAAGGGGCTCGTATCCAAAATTTTGGACTGTTTAGAGGAGATCTGAGTTGATCATGCCATGTTCAACAATTAAAGTTTCTTCGAAACTCAATTTTAAAATTAGACGTGCCGCAAATGTGAATCATTTCGAGTGAAGTATATAAAAAAACTCAAAATATTCAGAGGAGAAGCTCGATTTTAAGATTCAACGTGCCGCAAATGTGAATTATTTTGAGTGAATAATGTATCAAAAGATGTGAAACACTGAAAGAAGCCCGTATTTATAATTTGAGGCTATTTAGAGGAGATTTGAATTGATTGAGATTGAAAAATAAAATAATCATGCAATATATAAATATTTGTATGAACATCATATATGAGTATATATACATCTCTATTACATAATTATACATTATATATACATGATTTATATTATTTATATAATATTGATACTTTATATATACATATGATCATTTTTGTTAACTTTATTTTGGTTGCATGTACAATTACTTAAGAATCTCCTTTTTAAACATCAATTTTGAATCACTAAAGTCATCCGTTAAAAAATTGGTAGATTTCAAATCATCTATCAAATATTAAATTTCATCATGTGATGAGTAAAGAAAACACCAAGTTCAATATATTGAAATATAAGGATTAGACAATGATTCTAGCATTAACCTTGTTAATTTGATGTAACAATTAAACTAATGCTTGCATTCGTTGTACTTAGTATGAAAAAAAGGTATCAAATAAGGTATTACTAATGCACAAAGCTAATGCAAACATTATTTTTGTTAATACACTCCACCAAACGACTTTCAACCTAACCCAAAAATATGATGTGTTATATTATCTCCACTTTAGAAATATTCATCCATAAATATGGATCATTGCCTAAAATGGACAAAACTCAACTAACAACACAACAATCAATAATATGATCCTCACAAAAATTCCACAATCAAATTCACAAAATCCTAACACAAGATAAGGATTTTTATACCTTCAGCCAACATTTGCAAAAATGTAATAATTAAGAAGTTTAACACATACCTAAAATAGAAAATAAATCCTCCTCCACTTTTCAAGTTACTTTATTGGTCTTATGATTACGTCACAAGACTTTAACAAAACTTATATTCTTAGTTCTTAACCTTCATAAGAGAACCCCTCGTTTATTTAATTCCTTGTGAGACGTGATATGTGATATGAGAAAGGTCATGTTCATACAACCTAAACACAAACACATGTAAGACACAATGCACCATGGACATCTCAAATGGTAGTTTCAACTCATAAGCCACCATATCAAATCTCTTCACAATTTCACAGGGACCAATGAATCGAGGACTTAGCTTGCTCTCCCTACCAAAATGCACCACACCTTTCATAGGTAAAATTTTTTTAAAAAAATAATCACTCGTCCACAATAATTTTCATCTCATAACACTTCTATCGAATTTGACCTATTTTGAGTTGACTCACAATAAAATACACTTTCTCAATAACTTCATGAACCGAGTCATCCAATAATTCTACATTTGTTGGTTCGACCACACCATATCATTTTTCCAAAAATTTACAATCACTATTTGGGTTTTGATAGTGGGCTTGGCCCAATTCAGAGTAGTATACAATTAATGGGCCTTAGCCCGCGAAACCATTTCATAAGTCCGGAATAATTCGGTTTAAGTTCAGAAACAGAACCGAGAAAGTTCCTCCTATATATGCAATCCACAAACTCAAACCCTAATTTTCTCTTTTCATTGTCTCCCTAGGTTTAGGTTTTCCACCGGAAACCTAAATTCATACTCGCCTGTTCTCAGATTGTACTTGATGGGGACCGAGCGGAAGAGGAAGGTGAGCTTGTTTGATGTGGTGGATGACTCGGCCGCGAAGAAACTCAATGGAGGCTTAAATGGTGGAAACAGCATGACGGCTTCGATCAACAAGTGGAATGGAAAGCCTTACTCACAGAGATTTTATGATATTTTGGAGAAGAGGAAGACTCTTCCGGTTTGGCATCAAAAGGAGGAGTTCTTACAGGCTTTGAAATCTAATCAAACTCTTATCTTGGTCGGTGAAACTGGTAGTGGTAAAACCACTCAGGTCAGAAATTCTAGTGTCTTAAGTCTTAACCTTATTTTTTATTTAATAGTAGCTCTTTTCAATTTTATTGGCAACTAATTGGAATTGAGGCTTAGTTATTGTTGGGTGTTTCAGATGTCTCCAGTTTCTAAGAACAATTAATTTGCTTTAAAACACAAACTTTTTACCAGGAATGAGAGTATGGCTGCGTCAACTAAAATTAGTTGTGACATTCATTTTCTAGTGATATGTTACTGGTAGTTTGATACTATTTGTACAATATATTAGAGGGATATTAATGAGTATTTTGTTCCTCATAATTTTTTTTTCTTCTGATGTTGCAAGAAGTATAGGATTGAGATGAGTAGTAATATTATATATAGAACATTCACATAGCCAACCCTGAACTAGCTCAGAATTGTATGGTTGGTTCAATTATTGAGTGATTGCTAGACTTTCCTGATGCAAGAAGAAGCCTACTATGCTATAGGTTTGTGCAAAAGTTGGTATTAGGTCTCGATGAGAACCAACTATATAGCATCTACATTGAGAATTCAAGTTTTGTATACGTCATCAGTCCTATCCTTTGTAAGAACGACCAGTTATAACGAACTTCCAAAATAAAGTAACAAAAAAATTGATTTCACTATTATAAATCAAGATATTGAATATTTCGAATAAATCCCTAAATTCAAAAGTCCCCTAATCTAATAAAAACCTGAATTTCCTATTAATAAACCAAATCCCCTACACAATTAGTTACAAACGCTTTTTTGAGAATTTCCACATCTTTGGTGTGATTCGGTTTGAGCAACGGATTGATAATCCTCGTAATGAAAATAGAGTCGAAACAAGAGTTGATCCAACTATCCTATTAAAATAAAAGAATTTATGATGCAACGTCCCTAAGATAGTTAGATCTGCTAACAGATAAAAAGTTAGATTGTTGGTTCTGCTGTTATCTATTTGTATAGTGAATAGGATTTATCATACTTGAAACTTCTTTTACCCAGACATCAACCTGGCTAATCCTTTCCATCCCCAGTTCCTTAAATAATGAGGTTCACTTTGACATAAAAGAAGAAAAGAAGTTGGATACTATTTGGGGTCCTTTTGTCAGGGTAGCAGAATAATATTTTCTATGAGTATTAGTAGGGTTTTCTTATTTAAATCAGAAATCCATATCTTCCAACTTCAAAACTCAAGCTTCCAGTCCCCAAACTGATAAAAAACAAAAATCATCTTTTTGATTTTTCTTTTCATTAATGGATTACTGGGAATTTAAATTGCTCTTTTTTGAAGTTCTTTTCTTTTCCCTTTTTTTTTCTTGAAGCAAGATGCTTATTATACTGTGTGTTTGTTCAAAATTAGTCCGTTAGTTTCATCAATTGAAGCAAGATGCTTCTATATTCTGCTCGCTTCATCAATTTCTTGTTCATGTTTATGCCCCCTGATACTTTGTCACTCATGATAAGCGCTCTCTCTTTGACTGGAGAGCAAGTTTTTATTGAGCTACTGTTCAAGGGATTTGC
Organism: Solanum etuberosum; assembly: GCA_029582245.1. Taxonomy (NCBI): domain Eukaryota; kingdom Viridiplantae; phylum Streptophyta; class Magnoliopsida; order Solanales; family Solanaceae; genus Solanum; species Solanum etuberosum. The sequence goes on from JAJONR010004444.1 coordinate 18,550, forward strand.
TTGTGTAATACAGATTCCACAGTTTGTTTTGGATGCTGTTGAAGTAGAGACAGCTGATAAGCGCAGGAAATATATGATTGGTTGCACCCAACCTCGGAGGGTGGCTGCAATGTCCGTCTCTCGTCGAGTTGCTGAAGAGATGGATGTTGTAATTGGGGAAGAAGTTGGATATAGCATTCGTTTTGAGGACTGCACCAGTGCTAGAACTGTTTTAAAGTAAGTAGATTGTTACATGATAAAATATTTTTAGGGCTGGTTGGCCATGGATAATTTTCACATTTTTCTGGTATTGTATTCCGTAATCATGTTTGGACATATAATTTTTACAATTTCCCAGAAATTGAATCCCGGAATTCGAAAGACTCCAATCACTCACAAAGATCCAACATTTTTCAAAGTTGTATTCATGTCCAAGCACAACCCCAATTTCCAAATACTTCCTCTGTTTCAATTCGTTTGTCTTTCTTTTCTTTTGTAGTCCATTTAAAAAAGAATGCCTCTTTTTTTGTTTGCAACTCAATTCTAACTTTCCACGTGGCATGTTTAAGACCACATAGGAAGGGTTAGTATGGTACATTCTACATATCTTTAATATGCAAAATTCTTTACTTTTTTTTTTTTTAACTTCATGACAAACGGAGGGAGTACCTTTTTCCAACTTTTTTTGTGACTACTTTTTTTCTCTCTCCAAATTTTACATTTTTTTATGTCCAATCGCCCACTTAGATTCTTTAATAATATGTAGCTTGGAAATGTTTCCTCTTTCATATTTTGCTTGACTTTCTCTACTGCTCTAGTTGCTGATGAATTAGTATTTGGTCTGTCTCTGTGCATGGCAGATACTTAACAGATGGTATGCTTTTAAGAGAAGCAATGGCAGATCCTCTATTGGAACGCTACAAAGTAATTATTCTTGATGAAGCTCATGAAAGAACTTTGGCAACAGATGTCCTGTTTGGGCTTCTGAAGGAGGTGTTGAAAAATAGACCAGACCTAAAGCTAGTTGTTATGAGTGCCACACTTGAAGCGGAGAAGTTTCAGGGTTACTTCTTTGGTGCACCTCTCATGAAAGTTCCTGGAAGGCTCCATCCGGTGGAAATTTTCTACACTCAGGATCCTGAGAGAGACTATCTTGAGGCTGCCATTCGGACTGTGGTGCAGATACACACATGTGAACCTCCTGGTGACATTCTTGTTTTCCTCACCGGAGAAGAGGAGATTGAAGATGCATGTCGCAAAATCACTAAGGAAATTGGTAACATGGGTGATCAGGTAGGCCCTGTTAAACCGGTGCCTCTTTATTCTACACTTCCCCCTGCTATGCAGCAAAAGATATTTGAACCGGCCCCACCACCAGTGGTGGAGGGTGGTCCTCCTGGCAGGAAGATTGTTGTGTCAACCAACATTGCAGAAACATCTTTGACAATAGATGGCATTGTTTATGTCATAGATCCAGGATTTGCTAAGCAAAAGGTTTATAACCCTAGGGTGCGCGTGGAATCTTTGTTGGTGTCTCCTATTTCAAAGGCCAGTGCACACCAGAGATCAGGACGTGCTGGAAGAACACAGCCAGGAAAATGCTTTAGACTTTACACAGAGAAAAGCTTCCATAATGACCTTCAACCCCAGACATATCCAGAAATACTTCGGTCAAATTTGGCTAATACAGTTCTAACTCTGAAGAAGCTAGGTATTGATGACCTGGTTCATTTTGATTTTATGGATCCTCCTGCCCCCGAGACGTTGATGAGAGCACTAGAGGTTTTAAATTACTTGGGAGCATTGGATGATGATGGAAACATGACCCGGTTGGGTGAGATAATGAGTGAATTTCCTCTCGACCCTCAGATGGGGAAAATGCTAGTTGTCAGCCCAGAATTCAACTGCTCCAACGAAATCCTCTCAATATCTGCCATGCTATCAGGTACGGTTTCCTACCTATTTACTTCCATTTTGTTGGTCGTCGTGTCTTGTCTTTGTTCTATGTCGAGAGTTTGTCAGGCTTGGGAATGCTAGTCCGCTTCACCATGCCTTCTTGTTCATGTGCATAGACATTTGTCTATGCATATGATATCACGTGCTAAGCTGCACAACATGTGCATGAAAGTGCATGTGTGTGGGGTTAGTTGCACGTGTCTTCTTAGGATGTCATCAGCAACTGTCTTGTCTGGGTTCCATGCCCCCGGTTGGCATGTGCCATAGATTTCTAAGTAAGTGCTGATGGAGATAGTTGCAGTTTCTCAGTATTCTCTCATGAAGCAAATGGTGTCGTCTCGCCTGTATGCATCTGCTGACCTACAGTGGGCCTCCGCTGTGATAACCAATTTTTTCTCTAGTACCCAATTGCTTTGTCCGGCCTAGGGAGGCTCAAAAAGCTGCGGATGAAGCAAAGAATCGGTTCGGTCACATAGATGGGGATCATTTGACGTTGCTGAATGTGTATCATGCCTACAAGCAAAACCGTAAGTATCTGTGTTCAGTTCCTATGAAGTATATAGTATTTCCTTAATAAACAAGTTCAGATTTAGAATACCCTTCTAACCCTGATAATGTCTTGTGATGGTAATATTATCTCAGAGGAGGATCCTCAATGGTGTTATGAGAATTTCATCAATCAGAGGGCTCTCAAATCAGCTGACAATGTGAGGCAACAGCTTTCTCGCATAATGGCCAGGTTCAACCTCAAGTTATGCAGCACAGACTTCAACAGTCGGGAGTACTATGTGAACATAAGAAAGGCTATGTTAGCTGGATATTTCATGCAGGTTGCACACCTAGAACGTACTGGGCATTATCTAACCGTTAAAGACAATCAAGTAAGCATCCCTACTAATTAGGGAAGTAAACTCATACTAAGAGCTTTTGTGGGCCCAACAATGCCGTTTATTTCTCACTTTTATGTTTTGTCTGTTGTTGTTGTTGTTTTAGGTGGTACACTTGCATCCTTCAAATTGCCTGGATCACAAGCCAGAATGGGTTATTTATAATGAATATGTCTTAACAAGCAGGAATTTCATCCGCACTGTGACTGATATCCGTGGTGAATGGTAAATTTTGTTTGTTTTATCTTTCGATATGCCTTGTTAATTATCACTCTTTTTTCTTTAGAACGACTGAGAGGATCTCTCCTCACTGTAAAGGAGGAGAAGGGGGCTTTTTTTTTCTTCCTCCAAATTGTGCTGCCGCTACGTACTACCAAGCAGAATCAGCATTTATACCCTAATCCCTTTTTTGAGTCCCAACTTTCAAGACTCCTGCAGAAGTTCATTCATTGGAAAACTGTTTTCTAAATAGTCCTGGTATAATCAGTAAGGAGTACTGTTAATTGGCTGAAACCAGGACTTGATCTTGAACTTCTTTCCAAAAGACCTTCTGTTCAAGGGGACAACTAATTTTGCCTTGCTATTTTCTTCTTTCTCCTTTTTTGTAATTTTTCTCAGGTTGGTTGATATTGCACCACACTACTATGACCTTGCAAACTTTCCACAATGCGAGGCAAAACGAGTGCTTGAGCGGTTATACAAGAAGCGGGAGCGAGAAAAAGATGAAAGCAAGAGCAAAAAATGAATCCATTCTTCATAATTTCAGTTCCTCTAAGCTCGCACACTCCACAGGAACTCTGGGGTCAGAATGTCAGATAGGTTAAAGATTGATGTACCATCTATTATGTACTGTAATAGTTTCTATGGATCCCATCTGAACTATTTAATACCCTGTTTCTTGTTGCTGGAGTAATCTATTTTTTTGTTCCTCGCGTTCAATGTTCTGAATTATCGAACCAACTTTGTAAGTCCTTTCATCTGTTGAAGAAAATGTATGCAGCTTTTCTGCTGCAGAAACTTGGTTAAGATTAATCAGCAATATGGGATGTGGCTGCATAACATCTTTAAGAATTTCGTGTACAGTTGGTTCTACTTTAAAACAATTTTGTTTAATTTCAACCCAACCCTGCGTAAGTTTTCTTTTTTCTGCTTTGTTATTTACATGTTACTTGTTCACAGATTATTACATATTTGATAGGCTAAACCATTAGGTTGGTAACATTTTATGGGTACAAAGTAAATTATAAAGTGGTCCTGTATATAAGAACAGATCTTGTATTCATCTATTAAGGGGTAGTTTGAAAAGAAATGTAATTTTGTTTTATTTATTAAATAAAAGTAGAGAGGGAAAACTGCACTAACAAAAGTAAAACTGGATTCTGTTGTAAATTAGATTACTATTGTGGAGTTCTCGTAATTCTTAGGTGGTATTTCCACAATTATTTTGTTGATTAACATTTTTACACCTCAATGACTTTCTTGGTTAAATGTCATGTTTATGGTTATTTTTTGTGCGCTACTATGCAACACTTTGAATTTGTACACTTTGAAAGAAGGGAAAGAAGAAAGTTCTACTATAGTCTTTTATTTTCGTCTTGTATATTGCTATTGTGAGTTTTATTCTACAACACCTTATCAGCACAAAGTTTGAACCAATTAGACTATTAAGTATTGTTCACAATAAGTTACGTGCTTGTGATCCACAACTACTAATAGGACCAATACTCTATAACTAATACAGTTATGATTTTCATTCCTAAGTTGGTGTTTTAGTTAAATAAGAAGATAATTTTACTAATTCACCTATTTAAAAGCTTTTTGGAAATTTTACAAACAAATGTAAATACTTTGAAAAAAAATTAATCGCCGGGATAATATAGAAAAAGTTTAATTAATGGTCTCTTGATCAGTATGGTTTTGCTCACCGCCAATTCCTTTATGGCCTCTATTATTTTGAATAACACTGCAATTTTCAGATGATCAGAACATAGAAGCTCATTCCATTGGCCTATAAATTCCCACAGTGCTTTTCACTTCAAAGAGAGAAAACCAAAAGACAAAATTTCTTCTCGTCATTCTTTTTTAGTGATGGTTTTAATTTTATTTAAGCTTTGTTATTTCTGCGAAGAACTTGTTGAATTCCGGAGGAGTACACCTTTACTCGTAGAATATCCTGAAGAACAACGTTTTACACGGCTCAACATGTCAATTATTACCTTGATCGTACAACAATGTTCCAAAATCATAACTGTATTAGTTATAGAGTATTGGTCCTATTAGTAGTTGTGGATCACATTGTGAACAATACTTAATAGTATAATCTTTATACCGTAATATTGAGTGCTTAGAATTATTAGCCCATTCATAAAACCAATACTACTAATCTCTCTGGAAGGGTGCTTAATTTAGAAATGTAAGACAACAATACTGATGATTATTCGTACAAATAGCTATCATATCAGACATTAAAACAATATTTGTATAGTTCAAACGTTACAACACATAGCTCCACAGATGATCATCATCACTCAGTAGATCAATCATGAGTTGCATTGCTTCAGTATTCAAAAACTTATTAGCGTTTAGCTGCTGCATTAAGCCTTTTGTAAAGGTCATCAATCTCCACCTGCAAAAACAACAATGAGTATCAAATTTGGTTATGGTCCAACTCATTAAAAAGAGCGAGCTAGGAACTCATCGATCACCTTGTAACGCTTAAGCAATCTCTCCCTTCTCTTTTTCATTGTTGCTGTTACCAAGTCCTTGTCAAACTCAAAAGGTTGAGGTTCCAGAATCACGCCTTTGATGTTCTCGAAACCTCTTAGCTGGTTTTCGTAGAATAAATCACACCATTATTCCAATATTACTCCACAAAAGTACCTAAAAAACAGAGAAAATTTGTATTTTGCTGACCTTGTTCCTTTCTGCAGCAGATTTCAGCTCAAGGAGAACATATTGGTTTAGGTCTTGGAGGGAACAAAGTTCAGTAATTGAACCCTTGTGCCTATTTTTATCAGCCCATTTTTTCGTGTTCCCTTCATGTGGCGCCACGACTGCTACCAACATGGACTTGAAGCTGTCCCCATATACCCATATCTGTAAGTAAACACAAATTAGACAGACATGCATTTCACTCGAAAACATATAATATTTCCAATGAATCAGCTTACATCTTCAACGATGGGCGCAATACCATAAACCTTTTCCAGATATTCCAATGCAACATATTCTCCTTGGGATAGCTTTATAACATTTTTCTTTCGATCAATGACTTTTACAACTCCATTAGGCATCATTTCTCCGATGTCACCTGGATATGCTCAAAGGTAAATAATGTGAAGACGTATTCCATATATAGTGAAACGACATTCTTAGCATAGAGTAAATATAAACTCAACCTGTATGAAACCATCCATCTTTGATAGCCTCTGTTGTCAACTCTGGATTTTTGTAGTATCCAGCAAAAGTGGTCCTCCCCCTCACGCATATCTCTCCCCGGGGAGGGTCTGCTAGGGGATCATATCCCATTTCAGGAACTTCCTCAAGACGAACTTCTGTGAAGACAAATGGTGGACCAACAGTTCCAAGCATACACATTTCATCAGGATGCCCAATGGTGGCCAAACCACAAGTTTCTGTCAAACCTACAGAAGATGCTTCGGATTATACAAAGAGTGTAAAATCAAAGTGGAAATGGCAACTCCCATAAGTTAATGAAGCAAATCCACACATATCGTCTCAATTGGTTAGAAGAAGACATGTTTTATTTGAACATTGATGCTTTGTCACATAGAACTGGCTCATTCCTCTGCATCAAATTGCTCATATTGACTTCTAGACAGTCATAGCTACACTAATGATGTATTCACTATCAAGTAATATTAACAAATCAAAATTTTCATTTACTAGAAAAAAGTTAGATTTACCATAGCCTTGTAGGACAAATCCACAGGAGGTAACCCGCAAGAACTCTTCCACTTCACTGCTTAAAGGAGCACCACCGGAGACTATGAGGCGAATCCTGCCACCTAGCCTATTCTTAACCTAAACAACAAGACGAATAAATGAGTCAGAGTCAGGACACATAAACTATCTTTTCCTTGTCCATAACTGAATATACTTCCTCAAAGTTGAAAGATTTCGGGTAGTTGAAGTTCCTATATATTAAAGTAGCCCCATGGAACATATTAATATGCTACTGCATTTTAAAAAGTTACAAATATGCTAGCATCCACAATAGAGTAGCAGGCTAGCCGCAACTTAAAAGCGAAATTTCTTCAAGAAACAATAAGCATAAGTTGTCACAGGAAAAGTTACAAATAATTGAGAAGATAATTAGGAAAAGATACAACCTTTCTAAAAGCTAGTAGATCAGCCAGTCGCGAAGCATACTTCTGTTTGTACCCAAGATTCATCCATTTAAGCTTGCTGATCATTTTTGAGATAAAATCAGAAAAGGATTCTGGATTGTAGAATAAGAAAAGTTGAATAGAAGAAACAAACAGAATATTACAAGTTATATAGCACATGGAACATGTGCCTCCTGAAGGGATTGAGTTCTTCAAGTGCTTTCAGTACACCTGATAAGCATAATTTGAGACTTGATTACAATCATTCAAATTATTTATCAGTAGCATCTATATAACTCAACAAAAAAAAACTAATATTCTCATACCTTCATGCACTTTTTCATAAACTCGAGGTACTCCAGCCAAAAAGGTTGGCTTCAACTCCATCATGTCTTCTTGTATCTCATTGATATTCTTGAACACAAAAACAACAAGAAGCATCAAAGTCTTAGTAATCATTAAGTTAAAAAACTAAACTAATACCCGAACACAGAATTGAAAGCTCTAAGCTACATTCCGACATTCAGTGTCTTGAAATTGGACACGAATTTTGCTGTGACAAGTGAATGCAGTGCAAGAGCATAAAATTTGTTTGACACTTTTAGTTCCGACACCTTACCCCATGGAAGTAGCCAACAGAAGCACCCCTATGAAAGAAGAATTCTTCAATCATCCGATCAAGTATATGAGCAAGTGGTAGGAAAGATATGTACACATCATCCACTGTCATCTATCAAGAGATAAAACATTAGTCGAAAACAATAAAAATTTGGCACTTCTGATGCGAGGATTTGTCGAAATGAAAGTATTCAAGAATCATAAGGCCTAAAAGGTTGCCAAAACATCTATAAAAGAGCGATGAAACTCAATTCGTTACTGATTTATATACTAACGATGAGATGACCTGAAATTCTAGGAAAAGGATTTCCACTTACCTTGTCTTCAAATTCTTCCATAAAATGATCAACTCCTGTTACAGATGCTGTCATATTTTCATGAGTCAATATTACACCTTTAGGTTCTCCGCTAGTTCCACTAGTATACATGATTGTACATATGTCTAATGGCTGTGGTGGTGAAGGCTCTGATGGATTCTCTTTACCCTGGAAAGACAAAAGTTGTTAAATATTCTTCAAAATAAACAGCCCCTAAAAGCAAAAGATCACCTTAGGCCATCAGTGCAATAATGCTAGTGGAGCATTTCAATGGTAACACTAATCAAATAAAGAAGATACATAGTAAACGAACGAGCTAGAGAAACTTTTAGTAAATTACCATGTTGAGAAATTCATTCCAAGAGTATGGCTTGATATCCATAGAAACTGCCTTATCCTTCTCTTCCTGTTGTAGTGAAGTGAAACATACGATCACTGCAACCACAAACAAACTCGATAAACATTGTCAATCTGGTAGCTGCAACCAATAGAGAGGCAGACTTACGTTTCAGGCGTTTAGCGTGTGTGCACTCTTCATTTAGAAGCTGCAAAGTAAACATCGACCAAAGATGATCATCATATAACTCAGATATCCAAATCAAGTAAAGGTCAATAGCAATGAAACACAAAAAACATTTAAGATGGCTTTAGATGATCCTCACTTCTTTCACTTTCTTATCTTGAACAAAAACAATATCAATCTCAGCATGTTCAATAATAAAATCTACAGCGCCGGATCCTACATCAACAGAAAGAAATGGAAGTTAGAAACAAACAAAATTCTCAGGTATTTAACATGAACTGTAATTTAGTTGTTTTTATTCAGTGAATTGTAATAACCTTAAATTATGAAAACAAGACCAGCATTATTGCTGCTGTCATTCAAACAACATAATATAAGTGGCAGACTACAGAACCATTATTTACCGAGGGTATCATAGAGAGGAACACATATCAAACTGTGGGCACTGCAAGCCTGAAAACAGATTAAATCGCCTTATCAAATGATGCAATTGGATAACTCATTCTAGACAAATTATGATCACACGCGGTCAAAACCATAGACTAACCTCCATTGCTACTATCCACTGAGGACAATTGGCTCCATAAATTCCAATTCGAGCACCCTATCACGCATTCAAATATTATTGTACTGGATATACATGACATTCTGAAGAAGCTAAAACTGATACAAATGCTAAGTTAGCCTATTGCTTACAGGTTCAATTCCGTGAGCCCGTAATGCAGAACCAGTCTGCAAAGTCTCTTCATAAGCTTCTTTGTAGGTTTTCCAATTATAAGGACCCCACTATTTAAAAACAAACAAACAGGAAGCTGGTGAGTAAAGACAGAGAAATATTTTATACTCCACTAACACTAAGGATGACAGAAAACCAGATAAGTAGATAACTTTGCACTTTACCTTTCCATCCTTAAAATCACGCCATCCCAGCATTCTGTTTCCTGGATATTTTTCAACAGCTGATCTGTTGATCAAAAAGATAAAATTACATCAAAGTTTGACGCATACATTCTTTTTCTAGCTGGATATAGATGAAAATAGAAAGATATGAACTTTCAATCAACATTTTCCTTGCAAGCTGATTCCCTTTTACTTCTTTTTTTCTTTCAATCAGCGTAACTAAACTAAAAGTAAAAGAATAAAGATCTATGCTTTACTGATATTTGATACAGAAATAATGGAGAAAGCAAACAAGAAAATCTTAAAGGACTTGTCTTTTGTCCATTTCTTTGTTTTCGTTAATCGAAGACATAATTAAGTAAATAAAAGCATGTATGACTGACTCCCTAATGGCCTTATCTTTAAGAGGTGTTTGAATTCAAGTTTCGCCACCACCCATTATGAAATGGGAAAAAAAAAAGAGATAATGGTTAACAACACATGTTAGCTATCACTTTTTTCGTGAATTTCACATCCAAACTATTAGTTATTTCCTTTTCCTACCTAAACTAGTACCGTCTATGTATTAAAACACTCAAACCATGAATTGTTCCTTCTTCCTATCGCCATAGTTCAAGTAGGAAGAAGGAACAGTTCTTAGTTGAAATGCATTTTAATACAAACATGATGATAGTTCATGTAGAAAAAGGAAACAACTGATAGTTAAAATATAAAACTCGCAAAAAGATGATGATTCATGTGTGTTTTTGAGCATTAACTCATAAAATAAAATAAAAAGAATTTTCACGTTCTTGGCTCATTTAGACGAAATGTTGACACAATTCAACAGTTATCATGTTCAAAAATTCATTCTTTTTCATTGTTTCTTAGTGAAGCTTCAAGAAAAGTTACCTAAAGAGTTGCCAAGCTGTAGACAAATCAGGATCAGCAGGAGGAAAACCATTTTTAGCTATTGGATTTCTATAAACAGGACCAATAGATGGCTCTCCATTTTTCCCTTCTTTTCCTTCCTCAACCTTCAAACCAAACTTGCTCATTTTCTCCAATTCTTCTCTTACTCAATCCAAAAAAAACTCAACTCAAACTTTATAACATGCAGCACCTTAGATGGTCCAAACAGGGCTTATAGAGTAGCCACTTTCACTTCCAGCAAAGAAGTTCTGGAAGAAATGGCACAAAATAAGACCTTGCATGAGAGGAGTAACGAATCTAATTAATGTTTCAACTACCAAGATTGGTACAATAAACAAAATAATTTGTCTTATCAATATTAAAACTCAAATGATTATAACTTAATTTATGTGACTAAACCACAAGCTTAGCTACATGGTTTAGTTAAACAGGAGGATAAAAAGTCAAGTTGGAATTTGATTCCATCTCAATATAATTTATTTTTTTGAGACTGACCAATAAAAAGTAACACTTAAATTGAGATAGAGGGAATATTATTTTACAAGAGCCATAGAAATCATACCTAATGGACGTAAGTAAATGGTTTTTGCTCTTTGTTGCTTGTTTGTAAACAAACAACAATTTTCGAATCTTCTAAGTACAGAGTCGCCTTTATTAGGAAGTGTATCGGACACTCAATGAGAAGTGAAAAATATTAAAAAATCTGTGGGGTGGTTGGTTGGTTGGCTGCAGGGGAGGCAGCTAATTAAAAGAATGCAGCAAGTAGGATGTGAGAAATGAGAATTTAAAGATCACATGAATAACAAGGGGGTCATAATAAACGCACCTAAAAGGTTACAGCTCTCTTTTTCTTTCCATAGTCTAAGCTTGTGTTTGTGAACATAGGCGAATTCAGAATTTATATACGATGAATATGACATCTTAAATCTTACTGTTATACTTATTGAACTTTTTGACTTATGGGTTACTATTTGTTGAAATATTAGTAAAAAAAATTTATGTAAAAATAGATACTCTTGTATAAAAAAATATATTGAACTTGTAGCAAACTTGTCATATCTACAAGCTTTGGCTAAACTACTAATGGAAATTAGCAACTTGATATAGTGTAATGACGTGTAGAGGCAAGTTTATAGCAATTTAAAGTTATATATATAGTATTATTATAGATTATACATTAGCAATACTAGGTTATAGATTTTCTATTAAAAAAATATATTTAGTATGATGGTAGAAAAAGTAAAATTTTCATACAAGAGAAAAGAATATTAGAAGGAGAAAAAGTAAATGAATAAGTGATATTTTAATGGAATTTTTTATTTTTTTTTAGAAGACATCGATTATAAAAAAGTTATTAATAACTTTGCATTAAATATAACAATAACGCCTCTATTCGATTTAATTTTAGACCATCAATAATATATTTGACCCGCTCCTGAATCCGCATTAAATCCGCCTAACGACGGGAACGGACTTGCACCGTCTATGTCAATTAATTGAGTTTGGCGTAGGTAGATGGGAACAGCCAAGATTTTTGAGACACCTTTAATTATTTGGTCTTTGAATAGTATATATATTGAAAGTACACTGTATACATACAGAGCCACATCCAGCTGGTTCATTTGAACCTTTCAATAAAAAATTATACGATATATATAATTTTGTATATAGAAAGATGTTGAACCTCCTAAACATAATATTAGAGTTTGACCGCATGGTGGTTGACGGGGTTTGAATTTCAAGCAATATATTTTAATTTTTTAAACTCTATAGTGAAAATTTTGAGTCCGCTACGATATATAAACAGAGAGGTAGTTGATCCGTATAGAAATATTTAGGGATATTATTGCTGCTACAGTGCTATCTTGGTAATTAGTATATGATATTATTTTGTTTGTTTTATTTTAAAAAAGAATAATTTGTTTTGATATTTTTTTAAATTGAATTTTACATGTAATGATAGTTTTTATAATTATAGAAATATCATTACAAATATTAAATGACATGTTCTTAGTGTACATTAACTAGAATTGAATAGTAGTAGGCTGTAGATGCTTGATGGGTTTGTACCATTTTTGGTCCCCTCTTCTCTTCACATTTACTTCTTCTTGAATGATCCATTTTGCTAATTGTTATCGTTTCAAAAATACTTATATGTAATTTTAGATAAACATTATGGAGATGAGTAGTCGCAAAGCTATATATACTTGAAAGGTATCAATCGATATTCTTTTGTTTAAAAAATAACACTATGAAATATGTATATGTTTTTTTTGAAATCCTGGAGGATGGAGTAGGACTGTTAGCTGTGGAGGTGGGATTGAGATGTGTTGGAAGGGTGTAAAGGAGACAAAATTCATATGGTATTGTCACTATGAAATTTGTTTTCACTAAGTTATCTTATTTTAAGAATTATTTTCCAAAAAAAAATTGACACCCTAAATCTTCATCCTTTTTTCTTGTCATATCACTTCTTGATATTACTATCATTTTGACAATAATATCAATTCGTGTTTTACAAGTAACTAAGAAAGAAATTTATAACAAAAAAGAAAGAAAAAAGTGTTTAGAAATTGAAAACTTTGGGTATTTATTGTTTTTCACATTAATATTGGTTTAACAAAGCAACAATCTTTTTCAATCAAATAACGTACTTATTCTTGCACGGCATTCAGCTCTAGACATAATTGATTACTATTTCAACTTGCAATAATATACAAAAAATAACACTCTAGACATAATTGATTAAACATTAAGAAACATGTCTTTTTTTTAAAACTGATTTAAAAAGAAAAATATGTCACTAACATTTAAGAAAAGTTGAAAAGAGTAGCTGTAGCAGTAGAAATAAGTATGCAGTTGAAATCTTTAACTAACAAATTTATTGTGATGATAATGAAATATATAATGGTAAAGAAAGAGAAGACACGTTTTCATTAATTGTGAGCCACCAAGAGAATTGATGATACCCACTGTTCTAAGTCTCATTAAGTCTCGAGGCATGGACTATAAGCCCTATAAATCTTTAATTTAAAATAAAATAAAATTATAATATGTAGTAAAATAGTATAATGACACAAAAATTATGAAAAAACAAAAATACATTAACAATTTTAAAAAAAATAATTAAAAAAAAACATAGAAAATAAAACTGATAACGTGATTTTACAAATATAAATAATGCAATGATATAAAAGCTATTATGAGCGATTCCCTCAATATAGCTTCACTCCGTCAAGCCTGTACGAGTAGTGAAGAAGTATAGATTTAGTTGGTTGTTGACCGACGGAAAGCATGGGAGAAGAAATAGGAACGAAGTAACTCGACCAAGAGGAGAGGCAAATCAACTCCAACAAATCTCAACTTTCTAACAATAAAAGCATCACAATTTTTAAAAATAAATTATCATCATACTATTCAATTTACCTTCCTAAAAGAAAATAATCAATAAACTTTTTTTAGTATTATAATTAAAAATAAAATAACTTCCAAATAGCAAATATAAAATATGTGACTTTTGAGACATAGGACGAAATCATGAAGATTAATAACTAGTAGAGATATAAAATCCGATTATGCATTTCTAAAAGAAACGTTAAATAATATTCCACCTCATAGTTTTCTCAAATAATAAATATACGACACTATAACTTGTTATAAGTCTCACAAAACTCAGTCCCAGATATAAGCCTCGAGCCATTTTGTCAGTGTCCTGGAGCAAGCCCCAAAAATGCATTTTGAACACACTGGAAAAACCCAATTCACAAGCTAGTAAATCATTTCAATAATAAAAAGATAAAGAAACTAACATAAATTTCACTAGTTTAGAAGTTAATTACTTAGATATACTCCAATATTACGTATTTTACTAGATTTTGGTGCATCCAAATATATTCAGATACACCTAGATACATGAGGTGAAAATTATGTATAATTTATTCTAAATACATTATATTCAAATGGATTCACCTATATCTGAATACATAACAAATCTCAGTTGCCTCTCTCTCATCTCACTCGTCACTCTCCTATGTATCTGTTATCCCAAATACATGTGAATTATGTATATGAGATACATAACAAAAGTCACTCGCCTTCCTCCCATCTCGCTCGTTCTCTCCCCAGTGTATCTGGAAGCAAAAATACATGTATTTAAGTATATCTTCCTCAATATATAGCAAAAAACTCTTAATTAGTAATAAGATACATAATATTTAAAAATATAGATAATAGTAAAATATGTGTATGTAGTTTCTCCTAAAAAGATCTCTTCATCAAATATCGATGCAACAGCAAAGCGGTTTAATTCCATAACCAAGCAAAAGAAGTGAACAAACAAACCTAAATGCCCACACTGACGACAATTGCTCAGAAAAAAGCACATTAAATGTCCAAGAGATAAATTTCATCAATATATACAAAAGAAACAGAAACTAATTTTGAAGACTATCAAGAGAATAAAAGATAAACAGAAGAACAAACGACTAGGGCATCAGATTCATCACATAACTATTTCCTCTCACTGGAGGAAACACATGGTTAAATCAGTTTCCAAAGTCATTTTGAACCTTGAGGTCCACGGAAAGTTGTCTGCAGCTTAAACTATTAGACCATCCGAAAACATGTACTATTCCAACAAAGTTATCTAGACAGGACATATACACATTTGGCATGATAGCCAAATGGTTGACAAAACACCTACCCAACTACGATACTAGTTTGATTAAATAGCATTCATGCAATAGCAGCAACCCATGCTTCAAGAGAAACCATCAACAGTGACAAACTGGCAGCAGCATTTACAGAGGTTTACTAGCAAGACTGTCAAATTCAGTATGTGCCTTCTTTGTTCCTGCTTGAATGCCCATTAACTTAGACCTTAAACCATCAATTTCACGGTCCTTAGCCTCCTTCCTCGAAGTAGCCAGGGACAGTTTATCCTGTAATTCTGCAATTTGTCTATTGATCTCTTTAATCTCTCCATCAATACGTTCTTTGTCCATATTATGCGTGATGATCTGGTTATCAATATCTGCAACCTGACTTTCAAGCTTTTCCTGCTTATCTTTAATCAACAGTAACTCAGTTAGACGATCTCGTACAGCTTGCACATTAAATCCATGGGTTTCCAAATCGGTGAGAGTCTCCATGATTTCCTCAAAGGTGCTTCTAGGATCATCATAGTGCAGTCTAGAAGTCCTCTCTACTATGCTTAAAAAAGTTACCATATAACCTATAGCTTGTCCTTCACGGGAGCTCTCTTTAGAGTGTTCCAATGGAGTGAAATGTGGTTTCTGAGGAATCCTCCTGAATATATCCATGGCTTCAATAGTTGACCAAAGTAGTGTATTTTTCACAAACGGCAAGCTCTGTGTTTCAATTTGGGTTGCTGGAGTCCCGTTGACAGGAGTTTGCATGGGCATGTCTTGTTTCTCCCTCATCTCGGCACATCGCTTCGGGCTACATGCAGGTGAAACTCCTGGAGGAGAAAAATATCATCAAAAAACAGCCAGAACAGGAAGCAACTAATGAAAGGTCAGTAGCTTACTCAATCCATCAATAGAAGTCGGAGCCTGTATTTCTTCAAACCACTTTGCAAGGGGTTGATCATCAAATCCATTGAAGGGTATTTCAGCAAGAACTTCCTCACCATCGATTGCCCTGTTTGATTCAGCAGGTTTCACTCCAGAAGAGTCGACAGAACCTACAGAAGGCCAATGGGAGGTTTTGAAAAATGAGAAAAGGGCTGAGAAACTTAACAAAGAGAAGTGCATCCCCCCAAATTGTGACTACAGAAGCCATTACTCACCTTGAGCTTGAGATTCGATATTTACACTTTTTTGCTGTCGTTTTTCCCTCTTCACATAATGCTTTTCATGCTGCTGGGATGAAGACCGAACTACTTTCTCATTTGACATTTTTGTTTGAGTTATCTTCTTCGTTCTGCCTCTTTTTCTGCTGTGCCCCATTTGAACCTCAAGTTGCTCCTTACCAACTTCATTTTCCATAATTGCAAGCTCGACATGACCTAAACTCTCATCTTTTGAATGATCTCCACTTGGTTCCATATCTACAAAAATAGAGCAGAAGAGCCTTCAGGAGAAAACTGAAAATCAAATTCCACATCCAATTGAAAACCCAAGGAATGTACACAAATACCTGCTGGGGTTATTAAAGATAGTTTCCTCGCTGGTCGTCCCCTTCTCCTTTTCTGACTACTGCCCTCTCCATCACCTAAGTGTTTGGTATCCTAGAGAAAAGATAAAATCAGAACAACAAAGCGATTTGAAAAAACCAATTAAAGATGATGGACTCAACATAAGTGATAAAGTTAGAACTACCAAAGCACACAACAACAAAGAGAATAGCTTGAGGGATATTATAGCCTTTGAATCTCTGCTTACCTGTACATCATCTATAGCAGCATCAATCTGCTTCTGATCTCCAATAGACTCCAAAGATTCATTATTAATCAGACGAGATCTTTTAGCCTTTGAGCTCCTAACCTTAGTACACTCCAACCCTATGATGACAGGAACATCAGTTTCTTTACGTGTAGAGCGTTTTTGAGTAACTTCAGCAGCATTTTCTATTGCAATACCCTTGTTACCTGTTGAGCAGCTCTAGAATTGTATTTAGATTTCAAAAGTACAAAAAAGGTACCAAGGAAACAAATAATACCTCTTGAAGGAGATTTTAGGCCTCGCAACTTCTCAAGTGCCCCACTCTTTTTTACACTAAGTTCCTGACATCTCTTTCTCTGCATAAATTTGGATGTGTGCACTAAGAATTTTTTCTTGTTTTTTTTTTGGAGAAGTTAGATGAATGTACTGAGTAGGAACTCTGATTGACACAATTAGAACTGGAAGAAACATATTGTAAATAAAAAACTTTCTTTGACCTTTCACAACCCAACTAGTGGTGAACCCAAGCCAAACCTCAGAAGGAGCAGCTCCGCTTGAAGGCAAAGCTTTTTGGCTCCCCAAAATGCACAAATTGGTCAGGCTCAAGCGAAATTTTCAAAGAGAGCACAAGTCACAACTAAAACAAGAACCCAAGAGGTAAAGTCTGAAGAGAGAGCAATCTATAAAATCAACAAGAAGCAAATACTCATTTGCAATTCCTCATTTGCCTGTAACTATTGAAAAGGATGAATGAAGG
Source organism: Solanum etuberosum (assembly GCA_029582245.1). Taxonomy (NCBI): domain Eukaryota; kingdom Viridiplantae; phylum Streptophyta; class Magnoliopsida; order Solanales; family Solanaceae; genus Solanum; species Solanum etuberosum. The sequence continues at coordinate 36,152 of JAJONR010004444.1, forward strand.
GAAAATAGGGGGAGGAAGAAGCAATAACTTCAGTTCACATCAAATTCATTGGATTTATAGACCCTCCAGTAAGAGAGAGTAAAGCCATAGAAGAAACCTTCTGCTAGGTATATAATTCTGTTTGGAGTCTAGGAACCTTGGATCTAGATTAGAAGATGGAGACTGCAGGTAGTTAAGTATCCTTCAAATGGATGGAGGATAGCTGGAAGAGATGAAGAGAAAAAATTAAAAATAATAAAACGAAACAAACAAACCTTAAGAAGCACCTCAACTTTCATCATTGCAGTAGGCTGAAAACAACCAATTAGGTGAGCTCTAAGTAAATGTTGAGAGCTATTGGCCTTAGACTGGTCAACTGACTTATTCTTTTAGATAGTTAGAGGCAAAATAGTAAGCTTATGTACTACTATTAGAGTAGTTAAACCAGTATGCTAATATAGTCAGGTAAGAAAGGAAACGCGAAAAAATAGATAAGCTGAGCACATTGAACATTCATGTTCCCGAGATTGGCTTGTCGGTTTGTTGGGGGTATCTCCAGATTGAAGGGTTATGAGCAAAGCCAGACCCAATTAGCTCACAAGTGGTCAGACTAACTTGCACGTTGCTTCAAACAGAGTATTGGTACAAACAGGTCAGTTGAGACATGATTCATCATCTGTCATGCTACTACTAAAACGGCATATTAGTTTATGCTTAAATGCTGAAGTGAATACTACGAGAAACATTTTCGCAAACAATAAACAGTTCATTCAACACAATATTATAAGAGATGATGTTGCACAGGAGACAACAAGTTTACTGATGGAGAAACAGATTCCTCCCCATAGTCGGAAGGTATTTTTATTGATCAAAAGCGCAAAAAAGTGACAAGTTTCATGGAGAGTGATGCACAATGCAGAAATGAAGAGCACACTTCTTTGAATTAAGTGCACCATTTATGGACAGTGAAAAGATACCCTACACATAGGAATTTGTTTAGTACTCCCTCCGTCCCAATTTATGTGGCGCCATTTAATTAAGCACAAAGTTTTTATTTAAGAAATAAGAGAAGATTCAGTTAATTGGTATAGTGTTAAGTGGGATCCAATAAGGATAAAATGGGGATGGTGTCATTAAACAGTTGTCACATAAGGAGAGGTGACATTCATTTTGGGACGAACTAAAAAGGAAAGGGTGCCACATAAATCAAGATAAGAGAGCACCATATTAAGAAAATTTCAAATAAAATAACTAATTTTAGCATACAATATACAATAATGCTGATTATCAATCAAACTCGTCAAAGTTGACATTCAAAAAAAAACAATCATTATTCGAAGAGCATGGCTTCACCCATGAAACACACCAACACACTTCGCATCGCTTAATTTCTTGAAGAAACAAGGTGATGGTTTTTAATAGCACTGATCTCCACACACACAATATGCAAGAAAAGATTTGGCAGTGAGAAATGACTTACAGTTCTGTTCTGCCAAGAGCGGTTATGGGGTTGCTCATCTCCAGCTAAAGGTGCTGATGTCTTCATTTCAGCATATTCAGATTTTGGGCTGGACTGACTGAAGGGACTCTTTGTACGGGGTTTTTTAGAAGGCTTTGAACTAAGAGTACACGCTTCAAGTGACATGTCTTTGGGCGGCTCTGGGGGAAGTGGAGATGCAGCATCACATTTGGGAAGCGCATTTTGCAATGTCTCCTCTGGTGAAATCTCATCAGTTGAATGTGGCTCATTAAGATCCTCTATAAACTGAATAGAATGTGGTGTTTTTTCCTCAGAGATTTCATTCATAATGCTTGATCTGCCAAGTGGAACATCCTTTTTCGAAATACTAGTGTCAGTGCAGTTATTGCTTCCGTTAGTTTGACAATCTGGAGGAATTGGAATGTCCTGAAAGTATATTTGGGTAAGCGTTAGCAATAGTGAAGTAGATAATACTGAAGGGCCTGTCAAACAACACTGTATTTCAGCTTTGACCAGACTAACAATGTAGGTCAAAGATCTTGAATCAGGAAGTCAACACAAACCTCACTTCTAACTATTTAGCTTAATTGATACCATGTACTTTGCTTACACAGTATAAAGTCTGATCAATTGAGAGCATCATCACATAAACAGTTCTTAGCTCAAGTTATATTCACAATCAGATACACAATTAAGAAAGTCAAATAACTCAACAATGAATTAGACAAGGAAAAGACATAACAACTTATAAAGCAAATGCTAACACGTAAGTAAATTTTGAGGAATACCCAATGACAGTAGAAGAAGATCATTATTTGTCTTTTGTTATACATATACTTTTTCAGAGGAAAATTTAAGCTAATTTGTATATCTTGCTCAAAGTCAAGGCAAATCTGATGCCGATGCCAACTCCCAATGTAACAACAAAGAAAGGATTTAACCTTTCACAACTTAGGAATTAAGAACATCACTTCAGAGTGTCATACGTCAAATACAGATGCATGGACTGCTTTCATATTTCAACTTAAATGAACACATTTCACCTAGATTGGTGTGGTTTGTTACTTGGGGAAGAGGGGAGGCGGCTGCAAACTAAAACTTGTGCTTTGCTATTTACAACTTACAGCAGCAGTAGGATTATATAAGGCCAGCAATAAAACCACTTCCACCATTATTATTATTATTTTGATACAAGTAAAACCACTACCACCCACCACTATGACCACCAGGAAAGAAAGAACAAAGTAGTAGTCTGATTCCATAAAAGTAACAAGACCTGAAAATCAAAGGAATTCAAATGGACCATACCCGAGAGGTAGTAAACCATTGCCCATCTTTCCAATCCATATGAGGTCTCAAATCAGTGTCATTCAACTCCTTCTCCATGTTTGTGTGCTTAAAAAAGACAATATACCTACTATCAGCAAGCTCTCTAGTGATAACACCACTCCACCAGGCAAGATCATAAAATGCATCCACTTTTTCCAGCAAATTGAATTTCTTCCTTTTGATATGTGGTGGTAAAGGACGGATATGAAAGGAATCAACTGTTACTTTGTCAATAGATGCTTTTTTGTCGATTGTCCGATACCTCTCCACCAAAAAAGAGCCATTTTCTAAATGTTCAAGGACTTTGGATGGAAACCAAGCATCACGGCGGTCATCTCTATCGAACGATACTTCCACATTCTTTCCCACACTAAACATCAATGAGTCTGTTCTCTTTCGACAATTAGACATGACAAGATAAGAGGATAATTATAGAAATCAAGAATTCACGCGGAAAACAACCTTACACAAGAAAAGCCAAGAGCTTTAAGTAGAAATGAAAACAATGCGGAAAAAAAGAAGATGAAACAGAGGGAGTTTGGTTAAATTGAATGTTTGGCATGATTAAAGATGTTTTGCTGGAAAATGAATGCCTAAATGAAATCATTTTAGTACCTTGAAATGTGAAACCTATTTCTCTCTAAATAAAGAGAAACTTACCTTATTACTCAACACAAAAATGTTACCAAAACACAATATATTTCCCTATAAATACCATATCAACCCATTTTTCTACCCCACTCACCAGAAATACATGCAAGAAAAAATTATCTGTACCCACAACACCCAAAGACAACAAATTGCTGAACCCTAGTAAGAAAAAAAAACATACTGAAATGAAGAAAACACAAAAGAGACGGATACGAAATGATAATACCTGCTTCCCGGGTAAGACCCAATTCCCTTTGACCCATTGTTTATGAAGTCTCAACTCGGAAACCCCAAATTCAAGTACGTCCGGTGGGTTACTGAAAGTCACCTGATAGCTACAATCGTCAAGAACCTTTGTAATAACACCAGTCCACCAACCGTCCTTGTAAGACGCATCAACGACGTCGTATAACTCAAAACTCTCAACAATTTCAAGCGGAGGCACCGGTCGAACAAAAGAAACATTCACCAACTCCCTCAACGGTTTCGACCCAATTTCATCAGCAAGTATACTCCGGTACTCAACCAAAACTTTCTTCTTGTTTGAAACGCAATTAAGGATTGTTCCGTCAAACCAAACTCCCTTAAACCCTTCTTCGTCGGAAGTAACTTCGACGGTAGAGCCCTTAGTGAGATATTCCTGCTGCTGTCTAGTTCTTGTACCACCACGCATATTGTATTTTAGGGCTTTTGTCAAAATCCGAAAGGGAATTCAAGCCCTAACATGTTTAATTCCCCTTTTCTTTTTCCATTTTTGACGTCATATTTTTTCACACTGAATTTTTAACAGTTGGCGCCCAAGGCGGGAAGGAACAAACAATCTGGCGATATTTCCTATGATCTTTTGCCTTATATAAGAAACTCGTTTCTTCGGTCTGTTTTATTTGTCATGTTTTATGTTTTATGTTTTATTAATTAGAAGGTGGTAATTTGATTTAATAGAAACGACAAGTAAAATGGATCAAAGGAAGTAATTGGTAAATACTCTATAAATTTCACTTTTGCTTACTTTATTTTTAAAAAATTAAGAGATTAATTATGGTTATTTTTTTGATGTATTTACTATTACATTTAATTTTACCTTTTTTTAAGAGATGTGTCAAACTAAACATAGACGAGTAAAAATAACTAGATAACGTAGCTGATAAGTTTAGTGATATTATTAAAATCTTAGGTTAATTCTGTGTGATGATGATAAATAATTGATATGAATAAAATGTTAAGAATTAATTTTGTAAATATGTAGTTTATGTATTTTGATAAGAGTGATTAGTGCTTTGATGATATTTTCCAAAATTGTTTTCCTTGTAAAAGAATTTAAGAACTCACTTTTGTGTGTGGTGGTGGTGGTAAATAACTGATAAATTTTAGATGTTGACAATTAATTTTATAAATGAATAGTATATATTTTTATGAGAATAACTAGTGTTTTGGCGATATATTCTATAATTCTTTACTTGCAAAAGAAAAGATCTAAAGTTCTCTTTTGAGTGTCACTTCGGTGCGTGATGGTAAATAGATGATAAGTTTTTAATGTTGAGAATTGATTTAATAAATAAGTAAAAGTACCAACGCTTTGACGATTTTTTTTTAGAATCTTTCTTATTTAAAAAGATTGAAAACTCAATTTTGTGCAGAGTGGAAAATAGATGGTAAGTTTTAAATGTTGAAAATTGATTTTATAAATAAGTAGTTATTTATTTTGTAAAAAATAACTAGTGGTTTAATGATATTTTCTAGAATATTTTTCCTAATTTAAAAATATTGAGAGCTCATTTATGTGTGTGATGGTAAATAGCTAATTAGTTTTAAATGTTGAAAAAATATTTGTAAATAGGTAACTTGCATACTTTGATAAGTTACTAATGCTTTGACGAGATTTCCTATTATCTCTTTCCTTTTAAAAGAGTTTGAGAGCACATTTATGTGTGTTGGTAAATAGTTAATAAGTTTTAAATATTGAAAATTGATTTTATAAACAAGTAGTAATGTATTTTGATAGAAATAACTAATGTTTTGGTGATATTTTCTATAATCTTCTCTCTTATTAAAAAGAAAAATAAAGATTGAGAGTTCACTTATGTGCGGTGATAATAAATAGTTGATAAGTTTCAAATCTTGAGAGGCTAAAGTGTTGGCCAGTCTGTCTTGTCTCGGATACTTAGGAAAAGTAACTGCATTGTGGTGGAGACGACGCCACACCGAGATGGAGAGAGATTTTTGCTTAGAAAGGTAATAAAGATAGGAGGTAGCAGTTCTTCCGTGATCAATCTCGTTCCTTTCGCTTTGCTTAAGCGACTACGTACCTTAAATTGTTCTTACTCGTTTAGGTCAACTCGTCACGTCACCCAAAGTTAATTTTATAAAAACTTAGTTATGTACTTAGATAGAAGTAACTAACTAATACTTTGATAGAAGTAACTAATGTAGTTATTATGTACTTAATAGAAGTAATTAACTAACCGTTTTGTGCCACTTTCGTGCGTGATGCTTAATAGTTAAATTTTAAAAAAATTTAAGAAATAATTTTATAAATCAGTAATTGTATATTTTGATAGAAGTAATTAGTGTTTAGCGATGTTTCCTAAAAACTTTTTCTTTAACAAAAAAATAAAGAAAGATTGAGATCTCATATTTGTGTCCTAATGAAAATAAGATACTAAGTTTTAAATCTAGCTATATAATTTTTTTTATAAATAAGTAGTTATATATTTTGATAGAAATAACTAGTGCCAAAAAGTAACTAGTGCCAAATATGGAAGGGAGAGGACTTTATTTTGATAAAAGGTATTTTATGAATCAAAGTAGTATATTGTAAATTACATATATTGACGGCAGTGAATTTTTTTTACACTAATCACTACTCATATTATCATTTTTACTAGATGATCGATAATTTTGATTGTAAAAAATATTTAAAATTACTCATTAAGTGATATTTTTATATAAAAATAGTTGCAAAAGAATCTAGTCTAGGACTAGTAGTAACAATAATGATGCATGGGATTCTCTTCCATAAAGCTCAGGTTTCTTGTGAGTTTGAACAAAATCTGAAACGATATTTTTCAGACATTTAAGATGGAGTGAAAAAAGATGATTTTTTGCACTTCTCATTGAGTAATTGGTCCTAAAAATGTCTTTCCCAAAGATAGAAATACATTGATAAAGGGTCCATTTAGTACTCTCACTTCATCCGTTCACTTTTACTTGTCACATTTTAACCTGACACACTTAATTATTAATATATGTATTTTACTATACTATCCCCTATTAAATGATAATTTGAAAAATAAGTATTTAATGCTGAGGATAAAACATGGAAAAAATTATTGTTTTTTCTTGATATGTCAAAAATGACAAGTTAAAATGAAAATCTATTTTAGGAATAAGTGATAAGTAAAAGTGAACCGAAGGAGTATTCTATTATTTAACTTCACACAAAATTTAAGAAATGAAGATTTTAAAATTTTGTGGTCTAAAATTTTTGAGGTATTTTTCATTGTTCAAAATAATTGAATAGTTCAAAATTCAAGATTGATGTTTGATTTTATTTTTTTTCATATTTGCCCTTTTCTTTAATGAAGTCTGGAGTAGTATTTTCTAGGAGATTAGTTACACTACTTACAAAGTTATATTTATGATTTCACAAATGACAATAGTGGAAAATATGATTTAAATTATGTCCTTGAATGTTTTTTTTGCATTGACTCACAAATTCTGATAATATGGAATAGAGGAAGTATTTGATCATTATATGACTAAATCATTTCATTAAGGTAACATATAAACTTTAAAATTATCATAGTACGCATATTAATTGATGTTTGGTTTTGATAACTTCTCCTCAAAGACTTGTCCACTTTGAACTTTGCATACATCCCTTAAAACAATTATTGTTATGGATAGTTACCCTGATATCCATGTTAATTGATGTTTAGTTTAAGATCATGAAAAATAATTTGGAAATACTTCCTCCGTTTATTTTTACTTGTCACTATTTGACTTGACACACCTATTAAGATAACAATTTTAACTTTTTTAAAAACAAACATCAATCCCTAAAAAAGATTGGAATTACAAAGAAGAAATAAAACAACGAAAAGATTTAGAAAGCAATGATTTTGACCTTTTTTTAAAATAAAACTTTTTTTCCCTCATAAATTTTCATTTATTTAAAGTTAAATGCATGTTCAAACACAATTTTAACTTTTAAATACGTTATTTTTCAATTATCACAATTCTAGCCATTCCATCAATAGTTATTTCTTCTATTTAATTTTACTTGTTAACTATATTAAAAATAGATATTCATTTTTATTGTCATTTTTAACATATAAAAAAAAACATATAGTTATTCATGTTTCACCCTCGACATTAATTAATTATTTTTCATATTATTTTCAACAAACTAAAACTATACATAAATTAACGTGAATATTATGAAAAAAATAATATTCATATTAATTATTACTCCATCCGTTCTTTTTTAATTGGCACAATTTTCTTTTTGAAAGTCAAATCATATGAATTTTAACTAACTTTTAAAATGTATTTTTTTATCATATTGATATGAAAAAAATATAATTTATAGTAATTTTTTTTTATATAATTTTTAAATATCTAAATTTTTATTTTAAATATCAAATTAATATAATATAATTAATTTTTAAAAATTAATCAAATTGACCCTCGAAAATCAGGAAACAAAAGAGTTTGTAGTCATTGGTTTAAGTTTAAGAGCCTTTGAAATTTTTTAAATGAAGATATGTTTTGATATTTTCAAGAACCACTAACATTCCTCTATTCCTTTTTATACAGTGAGTTGCTATTATGGTAGAACTACATTGGCCAAATATATCGACAATCATTATAGAGTACTTTATTCGTTTTATTTGGACACTTTATTTCTTTTAATTTAATATTTTAATATACTATTCAAATTAAAAAAATTTATCTGATGTAAACTATTCAGCACGTATGATATAAACATAATAAAAGGTACGAAACAATCAATTAAATAACGCCATTTTTAAAAATGTCAATAGGATTTAACTTAAATATACGTATTTTTAACTCGGCTTTATTAATTTAATTAATATGAATAAAGAAAAACTTTGATTCATTACTAATAATACTACTTAAAAGGCTAAAATTTGATGGACTTTGTCGGATCATCAATGAATTTTATGTTGAAGAATATAAATATAAATAATGGAAGCATAAATATTTAATATTTTATGTTTAAATAATACATAAAAAATGAAATTAAAGAATTTAAATGAAACAAGATGAGAGTGTCAAAATGAAAAATACAAACAAGTTATAGAGGCTTGTCTATGTATTTGGCCAACTATATTCTACTGCTTCGTCTCATTTTATGGGAAGATATTAGTAATAAATACAAACAAGATATTTATTTTAAGTTATTAGTTATGTTGAGCTATGGTACTTTTTGTGTGAATTTTATTTTAAAAAAATTAAAGATTTTATATCCAAATTTGTTATCAAAATTAAACATCATAATATTCATATTTCAAATTTCTTCACATAAATTGAAATAAAAAGAACATAATTTAGATGAATCATACCTTTTATAAAGATGAGTGATATAAGTAAAAGTCTACTCACATCCCGTATTTATATAAAGTCGATAAATAGATAATAAAAATTATATATACATATGTAATTTTACATGCATGCTTTATTTATCATGGTATCATGCAAAACACGAGATGTTAGCTAGTTAATATTTGTTCATCTTTATTATAAGAAGCATAAAAAAATATAAAGCCTCTCTTCTACTTCTAAAACACCAAATATTTCGAAGGCCTTTTTGGTCATGAAAGAATAATCATTTTATTTGAAAATTTTAAAGTTAAAATTGTGTTTTAGCATATTTTTTGCAATAAATAAATATATAGAATTTGCAGATTTTAAAAAAATTTAAACTAATTAACAAAACTAACTTCAATTACTGCACTAAGTACGTAGCCCACTCTCATCACTTCCCATCCACCATTCCTTGCACATCACACACACATGCACACAACCTATCATTTTTTATTTTTTTTTAAAAAGAGAGTTAATTATCATTATATTAAAAAACAATAATTAATCTTTGAATTGAAAACTGAAATTGGTTAAATTAATTAATTTCTTCATTTGAATTGAGATTTTTAAAAAAAATACTATTACGGTTATTTTTTATTTTTTTACAATTGAGAGTCGTTAAAATTATTTATTTTAATTGAGATTTTTTTTGGTGTGGCTGCAAGTATTTTCTGGATTAGTGTGGCTACGATTATTTTTTTAAAATTCGAATTTAATCTAAAAACACATATTTAAATGGTGAAATTAAATATTTCAAAAAGTCCAACCGTAAATTTTATATTGAAATGATTTAATTTATTTTAATAATAACATAAAGATAAGGATTTAAAATTTAAGTTTTAATACTTTTAATTTTAAAGATGGTTACAACTTTTCCACTATATCTTAACAGTGATAGTTCAAGTTTTTTCTTTTACAATTTTGGAGAAAGCTTTGTGCACAATTATTTGCTAAATCACATTAGAATGTCACCATACCGATGTTGATTTGGAATATTTGACAAGTTCACAATTAATTATTCAGAACTCTTAACTAAAATAAACTAAATTGGTGGTCTCTTTCCGGTAGGAAGTAAAATTTCTATTACCTAATTTACATTAACCCACAATTATCTAATCAACAACAATAACAACAATTAATCAAGTGAAATTTCACAAAGTGGGGTTTGGAGAAGAAGAGTGACTCATATTTTACCACTCTCTCTTCAAGGTAAAGAGTATCCTTTCGAAAGATCTTCAACTCAAACAAATCAAAGCAGTGATCAAAAGAAAAACATGACAACTAATATCAAACTGATGTGGAGCATATATGCAAAAAAAAACTATTAACATTAATAAGAAGGTGCAGTCACCTAAAAAGTATAAGCCACATATGGTAATCAGTTCAACCCAACGCAACCAAAGATTGGAATAAGCTAGTAAGAAGAACACCTCTCAACTACCCACTAACCTTCTACCCTTACCACAACCTCCGTACTCTCGTACCTAAGGTCATGCATGTCCTCGGTAAGCTACAAATGCGTCATATCCCGCCTAATCACTTTTCTCCAATACTTCTTATTCGGCCTATCACTGCCTCTCCTCGAACCCACTATATCCCGCCTCTCGCACCTTCTTATTGGGGAATCTACACATCCCCTATTCACATGCCCAGACCATCACAATCTCCCTTCCCTCATTTTGTCCACCATATAGGCCATTCTGGTTTAATCTGGAAAGTCCTCATCCTATCGCTCCTAGTATGCACTATGCCCAAACATCCATCTTAACATTCTCATTTTTCCCACTTACTTTTCTAAACCTGGAAGTTTTTGACTAGTCGATACTTCACCCCATACGACTAAACCAATCCAACCACTACTCTATAGTACCTTTAAACTTTGGTGACAAGATGCAAGCCTCCCTTTTTCATCCATACCACTATCTGATTGACTAATAAACATTAAAAAAAAACATTTTTTTAAAAAAAAAAACTCAAAAAATTGGTTTGAAAAATATAAATTAGGTTATATACAAATTTTGTTTGTCCATCACTTTGGTCCATGATCTATCACAAATAACCACCACAACAAACAAAAATCCAAGGCAGAGCAATGGCGCATATAGCAGCAATGGGCGTTTCCCAAATTTCCTCTTCAATATACATGCCGGAACTTCCACTCAAGTCTCAAAATCCACAGCCCTCGTCCGTTTTCCTCAAGAGAATCAGCTTAGCTCATAAAAGACTCAATCTTGTTAAAGCTACCGTCGATGGGTCCCCAGCCCCAGGTCTTTACTCTGCTAAACAATTCGAGCTCACTCCTGAAAACGTCGACATGGTTCTTGAAGATGTTCGACCTTATCTCATTTCTGATGGTGGAAACGTAGAGGTCGTTTCTGTGGAAGACGGCGTCGTTTCCCTCCAGCTTCAAGGTTAGTTTTTCTTTATCCAATTCACTTGATTTGTTGCTAGAACTTCAATAATACTCCATTAGTCATTAGTCGATTGAGGGATTACTTGTAGCAGGTATCAAGTTGTTGTCTTTCTGAGTTAGTTTGAACTTTTGTTCTTGTAGATGAAATGCTTGTATTGCCACAAAAATTAACTCTTTACTCAAGGTTTGAGTTGGTCCTATACAATTATGGATATCTATTACTAACCCATCCATCTTTTCTAATGAAAATTTGGTACTTTGCACTCCTGCCAATGAAATTTTTGCTGGTGTCTGCATTTGTGTTTTCATTCTGGACTTAATTTGATGCGAAGAAATGGAATGTTAGAATGAGGCAAAAGGAACATATCTCTGAGAAGTTATTTGATTCTATCCACACGTAGGTTCTCGCGGAGTTACTATAGGACTTAGTTACCAATGTACTTTAAGTTTAGATGATGCTGATGATAGATTGTGATGTTAGTCCAGGAGAAGGCTCGGAAATCTGGCAAAGATGCGTCTAGTCTAGAGCATGCAGTTATGCGTTATGCTACCTATTTTTTTTGTTTTCTTGATAAGATAAGATTTTATTAAAACAGTATCTAACTGATACTGCGGAAGTACAGAGAATGCTGGCTTGATTACATTAAAATCTTAAGCAGTCTAGCATGTCCATCATGTTTTTTGAATCCATAACAAAGTTTTTATCTTTCCAATAGGACAAGTGGTGCAAACAATTAGATTTAACAGACTGAAATTGCTCCTTTTTTCCTTCAAACATCTTTTATTTCTTTCCATATAGTCCAAGCTATGCTGAGAGGAATAGCTCTCCAGATCTTCTTTAGGGATGCTTCTCGACATGCAGTTCCCCGAACTTCTTTACACATTCTTGAACTTCATAGGACTTGTCCAATGGATTCCAAAGTTAGCTATGAACTTGTTCCACACTTTCCTAGTAAATTCACAACACACAAGCATATGATCCACAGATTCACAAGCTTCCTCACACAAGTAGTATCTGCTGCACATTGTCCAACCCCTTCTCTTCAAATTTTCTTGAGTTAGACATGCTTCATGAGACACTAGCCAACCAAAGAAGAACAACTTTCTTTGGGACTGTAGTTTTCCATATCATCTTCCAAGGCCATTTTAGTACTTGCACCGGCTAAATAGTGTCGACTATTTTATATAATGAGTTGACACTAAGAGAACGATCACATTGCCGGTCCCAAGCCCCCAGAAAGGACGGGTTGCCGGGGGTCAATCAGATATAGTCTCTCTACCCCATAAGGGTAGGGCTAAGGCTGCGTACATCTTACCCTTTCTCCAGAGTCAGACCTCACTTGTGGGATTACACGGGGTTTGTTGTTGTTGTTCAGCTGACAGTAAAAGAACCTTTTTTGCTAGCTTCCTAGATTAGGATATTTTCTCTTTCTGGAATTAATGCTACTGATTGCATCTTCTGAATAAATAAATCAAATTCTTCTATTTCTCTGCCAAAGAGATTCCTTCTGAACTGGAAGTTCCATTCTGAATCAGTAAATATATCAGCTAAGAGGACTTTCGGGTTATAGGCCAATCTGTATAGGTTGGGAAATTGATTTTAGCAAACCAAAACCATCCCAGTTATCTTCCCAAGTCTGATTTTCTCCCATTGCCTACCCTCATAAAACATACTTGTTGGATTCCTCCAAGAGATTGCAAATCTGTCTCCAAACAGCTACTCCATATGGCGTCTCCTCTGCTTTAGGTGCCCCAAAACCCTCTATTCCATAAATTACCTCTTTTCAGGGAACTTTTACCCCATCATTTAATCTCCGTAGCCATTTACAGAGCAAGCTTTGATTGTGAGCACTAAGATTTCTAACTCCCAGACCCCCTTCCTTCTTATGTTTTGTCACAAATCACAGTGCTCCATTTTACTAAATGAAAACTTCTCCTTTTTGCATTACCCTCCCATAGGAAATGCCTTCTGATCTTATTAATATTCTTCACCACACTAGCTGGCATAGGGTTCAGAGACATTAGATAGGTTGGAATGCTATCAACACACTATTTACTGATGTCAATCTTCCTCCAAATGATAGGTATTATTGCTTCCATGGAGTCAACTTTCACACTACTCAATTATACCACTCCACACAAAATTTAGTGCCTAAACGCAGTCCCAAACAGGTGGTAGGAAGCTTTTCAATCTTGCAATTCATGATATCAGCCAGCATATTAATATCACTTTCAACATTCAGAGAAAACATTGAACTCTTAGCCATGTTGATTTTTACTGCTTCGAAAGGCAACAGAACCACCCTCAAGTGCAGCACTTGTTCTCTTTCAGCCTCACACATCAACAAGGTATCATCAGCATAAAGACTAAGAGAAGTTTCTATAGAATTTCCTGAATGACCCGCCAATTTAAAACCTTTTATCCAGCCACTTCTCACAGCAGTTCTAATAATCTGACTCAACCTCCATAACTAAAAGAAATAAGTGGGAGAAAGTGGGTGACCTTGCCTCTGGCCTCCTTGAGAATTAAACTAACCCACTGGTACCTAGTATCTTGGTGTGATCAACAGTGCACAATGAGTCCATTGAGGGTAGTTTAGAGGATTTTGTTCTCCCAGCCAGGGTTGTGAGTGGCTTACTAAGTTTAAGTTTAAAACTTTAGGAGGATGGAGTAATGCATAAACATATGATGCTGCATCTCCTAGTAAATGGTAAAGTATAAGCTCTGGAAGGCTATGGTCCCCACTCCGTCCTTGAATGTACGTGAACAACTTTAATGACCGCTGATGCATACATGCAGCAACAATTGGGGAAAAGAGTACTTGTATCCTGATAACCTGATTCTATAGTCTTGGTTTTGAGTAAGCACTGGATTAGAGTTGACATTATGTGTGCTGAAGAGAGATACCCCAAGAAACTAGTGTCGAAGTTCCTATTTATCAAGTTTGAGATTTTTATAAACTAAAAGCAAGTCTCATCTGAACTTTTGACTTAGTATATACTACTCCTCCCTTCCACTTTGTTCGGCACTATTTCCTTATTTGTCCGAATGATACATTTGACATCCCTATATTTCCTTAAGCTTTTGTAGTCACAAAATTGTTAAGGCAAGACAACAAATTTCAGAAATTTTAATAGCCACACAAATATTATGGCAACTTAAGACCACAAATTTCGATAGTCTTTCTCTCTTAACTAAACTTTGTGCAAATCAAACTATGACAAACAAAGTGAAAAGGAAAAAAGAGGGGGGGGGGATAACTGCAGTTGGAAGCACCAAACTATGTTGTACCGCCACCGCTACTTACACGATTTGATTTAGTTTATTTTCTGTAAAATACTTAATAGATTAGATAATGTTGTTTTTTTCCTCAATAGGGAACTGAATGAGTCTCCGAGCTTAACAATTCCAAGCCAGCCTAAGCTTGCACAAAATGTTTGGCAAATAATGTAAGCCAATAGAGTTCATGAATAATGGACATTTATTGATTAATGTTCGTTAAATTTATTTTTTTAATAATTATTTTTCCAGATATTATACTGGTTGACAATTTCAAAAATTCTTCTCTCTTATTTCTGTTGAATATTTCCAAAGCCTACACATGCTTTAGTAGCCCCTAAATAAGGTAAAAATAATAGGATAAGAGATCTGTATTTCCTCATGCCTCTCGCTATCTTTCTATCTCCTAGTATACTTCACTGGAGTGACTAAGCAGAACTTGGTAAGATCACAACATTTGTTTAAAGTTCAGGTTTCTGGTTTTCTTTCTTGTTTTTCGAGTATACTCTTTGTGGAGAGTATATAATTACTATTTTTATTGAGACATAATTAGTAAATAATTCCCTCTCTCTCTCTCATAAAGAAATTTTATTAAAATAAAAGTTAGGCCTGCAATTGTGGAGGATATGTTGTTGACCTAAATAAATAAATGTGTCCTCTCTAACAGTTTAAACTTTTCAACGGTGGATGGGGTTTACAATTTTACATATAATTCAATTTTCCAATGTTTGACAAAACCTGGAGATCCGCCAATGTGTCCTCTCTATCATAACTGTTCAACAAAATCGCAAAAAGAAGAAATGGCAGTCAACCGCCATTATATTTCTCCTTAAATAAATGTGAGGTTGCTTTAGGAAATTACTGATACATCTATGGTATCTTTTTTATTCATAACTGGAAATGCTTAATATTTTGTATGCAATGGATATAGGAGCGTGCGAGAGTTGTCCTAGCGCAACAACTACAATGAAGATGGGGATTGAAAGGGTACTCAAAGAAAAGTTTGGAGAAGCCATCAAGGATATTCGCCAAGTATACGATGAACAAGTAGTTGAAACCACTGCTGAGGTGAATATTTGCAAATTCAGTTGCTAATAGATGATATTGCATTCAAATGATTTTCAAAATGTCTAACTAAGAACTCATGTTCCTGCAGGCTGTGAATGCTCACCTCGATATATTAAGACCTGCCATTAAAAATTTTGGTGGTAGTGTGGAAGTTTTATCAGTTGAGGAAGGCAATTGCAATGTGAAGTATGTAGGGCCTGAGTCTATTGGATCAGGAGTCAAAGCAGCAATCAAAGAGAAGTTCCTCGATATTGTCAATGTTGTGTTCACTGACTAGCTTGCTTCGCGACAGTATTTTGAGAAGTTCTTCTTTTGAACATACTGTGAAGTTTAATGCCAATACTATCGTCTGTTATGTAGGAGATATGTATAATCCCAACCATTTCGAGCAAACTTACAGTACATGTTCACTATGTAAAGAAATAACAGTACGGATGAAGTGGCCAAGTTTCTTCCCACCTCCACTATTATGTATTGATCATGAGGATATTATGAAAAAGAAGTATTTTTTACAATTCAATTATGGTGTTCGCATTAATAATGTAGGTCATTGTTGCAAATCAATTGTGCAAAACATCTGAACTTTCTCTTTAACTTGATCTATATGAAATGCTTTACAAGTATGTAATTAAATTTGTAGTTTGCGATGTTACCAAGCAAGAAGAAGAAGAATAGATATGAAGAGGTGCTTATTGTGCCTTATCAGAAAAATCACAACTCTTTGCAAAAGTCGCACCTCATCGGCACCTTTTAAAACCCAACAGAATTTGATGTGCCATGTTGTACGAGATTGAAGCAGGCAAAGGTTGAAACAGAGTTTGCAGATATGGAGAAAAAAGGTACTGATGGAGGGAGTGAAGAGATCAACAAACAAATAGCAGAATTAAAGGATAAACTGTCCCTGATTAATTCGAGGAAGGAGGCTAAGGAACGTGAAGTTGATGATTTAAAGGCGAAGCTTAAGGACATTCAAGAAGAGATGAAGAAGATACGTACTGAAATGGAGAGTCTTGCTTATAAACCCTCTGTAACTGCTCCCACTATGTCAAACATTGATGGTTTCTCTTGAAGTATGGGTTGCTGCTATTTCATGATTAATGATATGTAATAACTAGTATAATCTGAATCCGTTTCCAGTTTCTCAAACTTTTTTTTATCTTCTGTTTTGTTTAAGATTTTCTTCTACATGCATCATGTTCTAATTAAAAGGTGTGTTTAAATTTTTATTATCCTGCTTAATTTAGTCAATTCTTTATTCTCTGTTTTCAGCGTAGAGCTTTTTAAGATTGTCATTTGTTGAAATATTAGGAGATGAGTGACTAAATAACTTAGAAAGACACTGTGATTAAGCATGAAATATATCTAGCAAAGATAAAACTTTGTTTCTCTTTTTGTATACGTTAACTAGGTAAATTAACCGCGCTTGGTGCAGTCATAGATAGATAATGACATCGTAATAATACTTTGATAATATCCAAATATATAATAAAATAACTTAAAGTTCATTTATTGTAAAAAGCGAAAGTGAAGATAATTAGAACAATATCATCGAACAAAATGTCATTTGGTAACCTGTAGAACAAATGAAATAAAAACAAAACACAACTAATATACATGTCCCTGGACATTTGAGTGCATAAATTAATACATCTATGTAACTACACTACTATGTAGTGTCAACTCATATCATTCCGTCCTGCTAAGCAATCTAAACGCGACTAAAGCACAACTACTTTGATGTGTTAATGCAGAAACAGCCAACACGGCTCAATAATTTAGTGACATGCCAAAGAGACATGGTAGAAAGGTGAGGTTAACATGCTAATCACAACTATAAGATACAGATGTATATACAGACTGCGGGGACTGTACTCTGATGCAAAGGAGGACCTGATCTCCATAGAAAGGCATTAGAGGGGCATCTAACATTTTTGTGCCACTCAAATGAGACAGCCACATTTGAAATTTTGAAAGGCTGGATCGTGTTTCATGCTGGAGCAAATTCAAAAAGGCGCAGAACACATGACAAAGAAGTTGATTCAAGCAGCTTATTATACAGCTCCTTGTAGCTTTAGTCCTGAGTACACAGCAGAGGAAAGACAGGTGTAGATGAGATTAAGAAAATTTACTACTAAGCAAGCAAAAGATTTAAGCTATTTGGTACTATCCTATGGCTAAATCTTCAAACACTACTCCAAATAAAGGCAGGCATTGAGATGGACAATGCACTTACCCTCCATATCATCCATCTGAAGTTTTTAACTTGCGAGGCCGTTTTGACTGTGCTGGTGAAGATGGAACTTCTGATAATCGTGCAGGTCCCTGGATCCCCAAATCAACAACGTAGACTCTTAGAACTGTTTAGATTAATTTGAAGATTCATTAAAAATACTAACGACACATACCTTACGTTTCTGGTCCTTTTTACCAGCTCTTTCCCCTATAGAACACGAAAATTATTGGCACCAAAAGATGATGTTTGAGTTTGAATGAAACAGAGAGAACAGTTTGATCATAATGGAGTACACCTTTAACAGACAGCCCAAGTACTTCTGACATTTGCTTACCTCCAAAACTTGTAGAATCGGGAATGAATGTTCTGTCTTGGTCCGTAGCACGTTGTGCACGCTGTCAACAAGCAGATATCAACTCCATTTCTCACAAACAAAAAGATATATCTTTATCTAATTCATCTCGTGGAACACCAAAAACTTAAAACAAGTAGTTTTTTAGAAAAAGGAAAGAGGTTGGTTACAGAGTTATAAGCAGCATCCTCACCTTAGGAGGTGTACCAGGTGTTTCAGAATATGAACCTTCCCGATAAGATGAGCCTTCTGCCTCCTTGTATTGTACCTGATTTTCAAGACAAGCATTAACAAAATTGAGTCATTGGCCTCTTCTGATAAGATAGAAGTGAAAACTGTCATCATTGAAGCTCTAACCTTGCAAATGAAGCATCTCCAAACACATATGAAAACAATACATACACAGAAGGGGGGAAGATGGTTTTGAACCAAAATGTGCGTCTCTGTGTGTGTGTGTGAGAGAGAGAGAGATGAAAATGGAAGTCCATCTAATCAGAAATGGTGGAAAATAATATACTGCAAAAGCATAGGAGACAAATTGGTCAGATAAACCTCAAACTCTTTTTGGGATATCTGACATATATTTGTGTCAGATATCCCCTTTTTATTTGCCTCGGTGATGGATACATTAACATGAAAAATTCAAGGTGAGGTGCCATGGTGTAGGTTACTTAGGATAACATAGTTCTCATTGACAAGACTCACGGCGGAGTTAATGCTAAGTTGGAGGTTTGGAGACAAACCTTAGAGTCTAAAAAGTTTAGGTCGAGCACAACCAAGACAAAGCATTTGAGTGCAAGTTCAGTCACGTAATGCATGAAGCTAACGTGAAAGTGAGACTTGATACACAAATCATCCAAAAGAGAGGAAATTTCAAGTATTATTATCCAAGGAAATGGAATTGACGAGGATGTTATTCACCGTATTGGTGAAGGGTGGATGAAGTGGCTAACATCTAAACTCTTGTGTGATACGAAGTTGCCACAAAAACTTAAAGGCAAGTTCTACAAAGTGTTATTTAGATCAACTATGTTGTATGGAGCGGAGTGTTGGCCAATCAAGAACTCTCACATTCACAAGATGAAAGTTGTGGAAATGACGATGTTGCGACGGATGTGTGGGGATACTAAGAGATATAAGATTAAGAATAAGGATATCCAGGATAAGGTAGGAGTGTCTTCAGTGGAGTACAAGATGTAGGAAGAAAGACAAAGATGGTTTGGGCATGTGAAGAGGAGATGCACAAATGCCCCAGTGCAGAGGTGTGTGAGAGGTTGGGTATGAATGATTTCAAGAGAGGTAGAGGTAGACTAAAGAAGTATTGGGAAGAGCTGATTAGACAAGAGATGACACAGTTTTAGCTAACCGAGGACATGACCTTAGATAAGAGGGTGTAGAGACCACGTATTAGGGTAAAAAAGTAGTAGGTAGCAATGCATTGTCTTCCTGTCCATTCATATTAGTAGTCATAGTTTTACTCTTGTAGTTTCTTGTCCTTCGATTTCTGTTACTATCTGTTCATTCCTTGTACCTTGATTATCGTATCGTTTCATTGTAGTTCTATTTTAGTTATTATATGATGTTTCTTGTCATTTTGTTACTTCTTTTCTAGATTTGGATTGTTTCTCCTTGAGCTGAGGGTCTATCGAAAACAACCTCTCTACCTCTGAGGCAGGGGAAAGGTTTGTGTACTTTACCCTCACCAGACTCCAATTTGTGAGACTACAATGGGTATATTTTTGTTGTTGACATATACTTGTGGTTCTTTCTCCTAGGTAGTTTACTTCTTCGCCAGTGAATTAATTGAAATTGAATGGTTTCCAATTGCCGCTAAGTAATTGTTTGATAGCTAGTTGAGGATAGGTTTTAGACTTGTTAAAGAACTTCTATTATTATTATTATTATTATTACAATATGTTTAACTTATTTTTCAAATTAATTTTATTTAGTATGATGATAATATGAATTGAGCTTGAATGAAAGTGAGAATTCATAAAGCCGATCTCAACTTGTTTGGGATTGAGATGTGTTGTTAATCATTTGATATATGCGGCAAACTATTCTGTGTGAGCAACTGAGCACCCAGAATTCTAAGACTCAGCCAATCTTCACTTGAGCACACAACTCCAGGGTTTGCCTACGCTAGACAATGATATTTAACCAGAGATGCTTCATTATGAAACAAAACATAAGGCAACACAAAGAAGACATTTTTTTTAATGATATTCAAACAGTCGTAAAATGTTATCTCAAAATGTTCTTTAGTCTAAACTCTACAGCTAAACCTAACTTGTGATCAAAAAAATTGTTGAAAGCATACACTAATAAAATAAAATGCCAAATACCTGCTTTTGAAGATTTAACAGGGTTAGTATCTCTTTCCTCAGTTCAAGATGCTCCGCACAGACAAGTTTTGTTGGGACCTTTGGCTTCAAATTAACCTACAGATGGGAAAAGAACATAGCTTCCCAGTCAAATTAGTGGGGAAATATTTATCATTCTATAAGGCAGTTGAACCAGGAGGGACAAGAAAGAAAAGGTAAGTGCTTAGGAACATCAAAATTGGTGGAAGAAAATGTAGAACTTGTGCCACACGTAAAATTGTAATCTGACGGAACAAGTCTGGATAATTAGATAACTGAGATTTCACGATGTAATAGAACTTGATCCACATGTAAAATGGCACCCCAACAACACAAGTCCTGATGACCTGATCATTAGACAGCTGAGATTGCACCTCTGATGATGTGTTAAAAATCTGGGCCAGGATAAACGCCACAGTGGTTCCAACGTATATATACAACAAAACAAATGTATTATAGAGAAGAAACAAACCCCAAGGTCTTGTAAAGTTTGTTCAACCCGTTTGATTGTCCGAAGTCCAGCTGAAGAGCTCGCAGCTTGCACCATTTGCTCCAGTCCATATGTTCTCAAATACACGCGCAACTGAAAGTTTTCAGTTAGTGAGTAGATTGATATTTGCTATTACGCGGATATGATTTGAAGTATTTTTGCTTTCTCCACAAAATTAGTTTGAGCTAATTAGGAACTTCTCGGGCCTTCTGAAGATAAGTTTTTTCCCTGAAGGAATAAAAGTTTCTATAACAAATGGACCCAATACTTACTAAAATAGCTCCCTGCAGATGTCTAAAATCCTAGTCACCTCACATCTTCCCTTTGACATTCTATAGACTGCAACAAAGCTTACATACACTGCAAACTACAACAAAATCCTGACAATGTACACATGACCTATAAAGATCAAGGGAAGTGTGACTGAATCGTCCAAGTTGAAGGAACTTCGATGTTTTTTACTATAAGCAGGAAAGAATGACAGAAAGTGGATAGTAGAAATCTTATTCTCAAACATACCATGCGAAGAGAAGCCAAAGTGGAAGCAGTCTCGGACACTGGAGGTGCAGCAATGCCAGAGGGTAATTGAGCATTTGGGGAGGTTGATATTACATCAATACCAGCCTTTTCAGCACCTTCAGGAGCAGCATCTGACACATCGGGAAGTTCCTTTTCTTCAGCGGCCTGAGAACATGCAATAACCTGGTTAGTGCTGGTTTTCAAAATAATAAACAGGGTGACGGACATCCAATAACTATATCTTCCCTGGAAGAATGTTCCAGGTAAAAGTAGCCCTTGAACTCTTACCTTAGCAGCTTTTCGTGACTCAGATATTCTTTTTGCTTCAGCAAGAACCTAAGACCAAGGTTCGAAGGGCAGGTTACTGATTTAGAAAGAACAAAACAAACAAATACATATAATTATGCACATGGGTTATCAAGAGGCTCCATTTAAGAACTACGACATACAGTTAAACATGGGATGATGTCTAAATTTCATCAAGGAGGGCATTCATTTAGAAAGAGAAACTAGGACAATAAGTAACAGTATGCACGAACCTCTGCATCCCTACGCTCCTGATGCTTTGTTTGTGAGAGCACCATTGACAGTGCACGTTTTCGCTCAACCTCTTGAGAAGCATTGTAAGGCTCCTATGGTATTGTAAGAAAAAAGTTAGAAATACCACAAGAAACTGAAATTTATAGAACAAAACACCAGTTTGAGGACATAAACTTGGAGAAGGAAGTGGGGTAAGGGGGTGGTATTGCTCCAAAGAAGTAAATCAGAAAGAAAAATAGTCCTCAGTTGAGAAAATCACAACTGTTAACTGACCTTAATAAGGGGATGTCCAGCAACATCGGCAGGAGATGGAGCCCTAGCAATTGTAATAGCACGAGACACTACATACGACGAGGTCCAAAACCATCATGAAAATAAAAAGATATTTGGAGTTACTAATCATATAAAGCGTAAAAGCTAAATTAGTTTAAGCAATTGATAAACAACGAGCATTGTAGAATACCACTGTAATAACGGTCCTTCAGTTCTTCAACTGTACGATTTGAAGGGAACCTATCAGCTATGATAACGAAACGGAGATCAAACTTCTTGCACAGGTCAAATAATTGATCCGTCTCTTCCTTGGTCCATGACTAACATGCGAGAATAAGTAAGTGAGTTCACAAAGATATAAGGAATTGAAGAGACAATAACTAATTCCTTCCAATGACATAAGCATCTGTCCTGACAAGGAAGAATGCATGGAGATTACAAGCACAATCCAAGACCAAATCTCAACAAAGATAAAAATGATTATTTGTAAGTTGCTGAAGGATATCAACAAAGATAGAATATGAATATCAGTAGCAAGATACTTCATATCACGTCAAGCAATTGAAAATGTTTCTGCAAAAGCTACAAAATAAATGTCACAATTGGATAATTACATAACATGATATTAACAGTCATTCAATACACCATTACAGATATGAACAGTCATTCAATAAATGACTACAGTGAGGGTGCTATTACAAGATTCTGATAGAGTTCTAAGTTCAACTCAAAAAAAGATAAAGCTGATGATTCTTGATATTGCCTCTTGCCAAGTAGATAACACATCTAACTTCGGATACTATTTGATACTTACAGGATTGGACAAGAACTTCTCATACTCCTCATCAGTGTACTCGATCACATCCACCGACTGCAGCCATCAGACAGAGCAGATTTAATACCATATATAGAAGAACCCTCAGGAACAAGAAGAATCCATGATATACCTTATTATACTTGGCAAACGAATAGTCACCTGTAGGTGGAACACCATTAACAACTCTGACCTGGGATTTATCAAAGCCAAATGAGTTTCATGAGTGGATGGTTTGTCAGTTACTTTAAGCAGATTCTAGATCAGTAGGGACACATACCCAATGATAAAGCTGTAAGCTATCGTTTCTCGCAGAACTTGTGAATGGAAGCCATTGCCACGTAATCTGAATGGCAAATCAGAAGAATTTATTAGCTTCTCTTAACATCAAGAAGAAGCACCATTAAGAAACATCCACTAGCGAAACAAAACTTTGTTAGGGTATTAAACAAAGAAGACATCCAGATGACCTACTGTTGAAAATAAGTTGTGAGGATTTGCGATTAGCTGGAACTGCAAATCAACTTAGTTCCAAAAGCAATTATAACAAGTTAGAAATTATGCTGGATTGCTTATTGTCATGTCGCTAGTCCATTCTGGAGAGAAGATAGGAAGCTCTTCTACTATGCTATATATGCGGAGGAGAAAGATTCAAGTGACTTTCTATTGAATAAAATTGCTTTCCATTTTGGTCCAACTTTCTTCTGTTCTTCCTTCAACATAGTTTTTATCCAAATATTCTAGAGTTTATAGCTACTTTCATGCTACTCTGAGTACATACCATAAAGCATTAGCAAGGAATTTCAACAGAGACAAAGCTCCATCGATGAAAGCAATCATGTAATGACTCAACCACTCCGAAACAAAAGAAAATGGAGTATCACAGCTACAACGAGTTCTTTTATGACATCAGCTATGAGAATTACTTGGAGATATTGTCAAAGCTAAACCAAATGCTTTAAAAAATGTGGGCAGGGAGAAGCAAAGGTATTGTCAATCCAACAAACATAGATTTTTGTTTACTTTTATGCAAATTCCGATACCTCAATCTCATCTCCACCTAGTATTCACAATCCTCCAATTAAGTCTCAATCCTAACTTAATTAAGGTGAGCAACTCTTGTACTGATCCAGCTCTATTCAGGTTCAGTATTCAGAGCATTCCTTATAACATTTGACTATTTTACAATGCCGGAGCTACAACTTACAATTCTACCCAACAGCAAAAGTATTAGCTCAAAAAAAACATAAAAAGAATCAAAATTAAGCAAATGAACCTTTTCGGACTCCGAAAGAGCTCGCCTTTTCAGCTGATTGATATCAATAGAAGGCATAAGAGGTGCAATACCACCTGTAAGTGCATAAACCTGGAAACCCCAAAAAAGGAAATCAGCACCTCTCGAGCCCTACAATGCACAGTATGAGGAAAATGAGAGGAATAACAAACTTACTTCTCGCGAAATGCCATCAGGTTTCCTTTGAGACTCTTTCTGAGGCCTCGACTTCTTTTCTTGGGACATTAAAGGTCCATTTTTAGGCAATCCTAAGATGTCCTTCGCATCCATATGGAATTGTTTCTGCAAAATTAGGGTTTTCTGTATGATAAATTAGTACAAAAACTTCAACAAATTAGGGTTTTTGAGTGTGAAGAATTGAAGAACATAGCAGAAAACTAGTTTCCAAGTGAATGGGATGATGAATTCAAGGGAAAAAAGAAGAACAACGATCCGTTCCCCTTTTTGAGCGCGAAATCGAAGAACAGATTTGCTTTTTGGAGATGACCGGGCAAATATCCGGGTCGGTCGACGAACTGGCCCAGGCCCAGGACCAGTTTATTGGGCCTTCACTTGTTCCAACTATTCACTATAGTGGGCTGGGCTGCATTTCTTCCCCAATTAGAAATGGGCTTGAGCAAACAGCTCGTTTGTTCAAGGGATTGGATTTAAGTTCGTTGGAATTTTCGGTTTTGAGTTTTGAGTATTAATAACCTCAATTCACATAATAATGTATAATTTTCTACCATTATAAGAACAGAGGTCACTCTATCGTTCATGTCATGTATTGAACTTTACTTGTGAAATATTTTTCATTTTTATCTAGATTAACCGTCACCGGAAATACATATTATTAGAGATGACAAGAAATTAGTTAATGTTAAATCAATGAAATCATATAATGTTATGTAGGATAATTGATTATTTAGGACACTAATAAAAGTTTTTTAGCTTCGTCTTTTGAACGAGAGATCTCATTTTATTAAATAGAAAATATTATATATACATAAATACAATATATTTTATTATTGTTACGCACAAGTTAAATATCTTTCTCGTGTTGAAATGCAATGGTTTTGGAATTCTCTTCAATGTTCTTTCTGGTTCATGTGTGTTTTTTTCAGATTAGATGATTGAGTTATATAAACTTCTTGTGTTGGTTAAATTTTTTGAAGTCATTGAACCTTGAATATATGATTTTCAAATTATTTGCTAGGTCTTTGAATAACTATTATCATCACCATTACTAGTCAGTAGTTACTCACACTAATCATACCACAACCACCACTATGAACCATCCTATTATCATTAGCGAACATAAACTTTTATTTTTTAATTAAATAATAGCTTTATTTTATTAAATTATATTTTTAATATGTAATTATTCTTTTATTTGAATTGTATATTTATTATGTTTACAAATAAATATATTATGCACATTTAGAAATCCGAAAAACAAACAATCTTAATAAGCATTAATATCTAGAGATAACATTTTATCATCAAAGTCAAATTCATTTTAATACTTGATTTTCTGAGCGTAGGGACGACTTTTATTTAACAAACAATCTTAATAATTAAGAATTAATATCTAGAGATAGCATCTAATCATCAAAGTTAACTTCATTTTAATACTTGATTTTCTGAGCGTAGGGGCGACTTTGAGTTGATCTTACACTGGTTGCGGGATGGGGATATGATCTTCTTGAATAATTTTAAACAATCCCCATCTCATGACTTAAATTCTGGGTTAAGTCCAAAATTCTTTTTCTTATCAATATGCAATATTAATGCACAATCAAAAATGCTTAAATAGAATGAATATTTGCTATTTTTTTTATTTTTATTGTATGTCACATACAATTGATATTAATTATACATGGTAATAGACCCAATTCTTACACCTTCGGCAGAAATCTCACTCACTATTTGTAATAAATTTTAAAGTGATAGAAAACACAAATAAAATTGAAAGAAATAAGAATATTTCAATTCTAGTTGGGAGTATAACTTGACTTGATTTGAGGGGGCGGTACTCCATTTTTGGCTATACGTACATTTTCACAAATAAATTGTCCAAGACTTATTATTTTAGATGTCTCTGCGCAATAATTGTGATGGAGAACTCTACAAGATTTATTTGAATCCAGTTAGAATTTCCTTTTGGGAGGGTACTCCGAGTAGTGGGTACCTCGTAGGACCTCGACCCGCCTACTCGGGGGAAACTGAACATCAATCAAATAAGTAGGTTTATTTCAGAGGAAGCTCTGTCTCGGAGGCTCTTCTAACCCTAAACACTAGTTTATGCCTATGTAAAGGGTATTATTATATTCCCGATGAATCTAGAATATTCCGCAAATTCATGGAATATTCATAAAGAGATCAAATTTAAATCATTCTAGTTCGAGAAATACGTAGATAAATCTTATGAAAGGAGAATTAAGGAAAGAATAAATTTGTACTCATATTAATTTATTAGTGTCTTGCAGAATCTCACAAATTTTCAATGTCTACACTCACATAAGAAGTGTCACGAGGGACGTTTCTTTTAATTATTATTATTATTATTATTATTATTATTATTATTATTATTATTATTATTATTATTATTATTATTATTATATATATTGGTAATTCTAGGTTTGCAAAATTGTTAGTGTAAGGGTATGAATGATGATTGGCCGGCAAAGAAGTTAGAGGACCAACTTCCTTACCGGCCAAACTAATCATCAACTACCAAATTCTTCCCTTTATTTTATTTATAATAATAACTAATATTTCTACAAAATTGCGGACTATGGGGGAGAATAAGAAGAAAAGGCCGGCAAATATGCTTCCATGTTCATTCCTTAAAATAAGGAATCAACACAATAATGACTAATATTTATTTTTATATGATTATCTTTTATTCAACGTTCTTGAATTCGTGTCGGATAGGGCTCATGCAGGGATAACACTCCCTGCCAAGCATTTTTCATATACAAAATTCGAAATAATGACTACTTCTTTATTATATGGTGTTTGTACTGTACTTGTCTGGATGAATTATTCCTTTTTCTCTCTTTTTTATCTTCCAAATATATATAATTTGCTTTCCCTTTCAAACTCTTTTTTGTGATTTCTTTTGTTCTCTTGGGCGGTAAGCAATAGCGGCTCGCACATGTCTTTGTTTCTCGTGATAACTCATAGATACTTTATAAATTTCCAAAACAATAAGTGAAAAAGACTATTGCAATTATTATGTCTTTATGGAATATGCACAAACACACTATCACTATAGACCTAAAACATTTGAACCACCACAAAAGATATGATGCAGCAAATGGAACTGCTTCTTTCTTAATAATAGGTTTTGAATTCTTGCTCTGGATATGAAAAAATTCTTGATAAGAAGCGCTTACCCCAAAATGTAAACTCAAATCAGTCAAACATACCTACTCTAATGCGAATAGCAAACACCAGACCGAATGAAAACAAAAAAAAAAAAAAAACATGCGAACGATATACAAAAAAAAAGAATATAATTTGTTTTTCAAAATGTAAGTTTTCGGTTTCCATTAGAGGTGGACATGTCTTTATGCATCAATGTTACATCGAATGAAGTTGTTTCTTTCTTAATTAGAGGTTTCGAATTTGAGCTCAGATAAAAAGAGCTTACTCTCGAATGGAACCTTACGCAATGTAAATCCAAATCAATTGATTTAAATACAAATACTAAATACCGAATAAAACAACAACAGAACAACATAGAGAAAAAAGTATATAATTTGTTTGGAGTAATGGTCAATGTCATATATTCCCCTCTTACTCTTAGTTGATGACAGTAAGTGGACAAGTTTGAGTGGTAGAATCAAAATTGAAATTATTTAATCAGCCAGCAGATTTAGTTTGAAATAAAAAAAGGCTGTGAAACGATAGGTGAAGTCAAAACATAACATGGCGGTTTGTGGTTTGGTCTCTCCTTTGGCCGCAATATTGCGTCCACCTCAACAACTCTTCACATCTTTTCTAGCCAGCGTGCATGCGTATAAAGTACAAACAATATAAATTTCTTGGCCCCTTTTACCATTTTAAATCGAAGTGCATATTTAAAATTTAAATTTTATGAATTTTTTTAATAGTGATGGCCGTGATATGGGTTAGTATTGTTTTTTTAAGGGAAAGGACTTTTACCAAAGATAATATTCTTTCGATCTTTGAGATAGATGTAAGGTTTATTGCATTCTATCCTCTTCACATTTTACTTTGTAAATCATACCGAGTATGTTATTGTTGTTGTATAGGTTCAAATATATTACTACTTATTATAATTTGAGTGAAATATAAATTTGAACTCTATATATAAAATATTGAATTTTATGAACTTGGTACCATAAAGGTGATCCCTCTCCGTTGAACTTGTTAGTTCTTTCTAGACCATATTAAGTGAATTGTTTAAGGATATAACATGCTCTTTAAAAAAATGTATATTTAAAGACATAAATCAAAAAATAATTTACAACATTATTCTAATTTAAGCCATTCATTTATCATCTTTCAGGTGTGTAAGGTATCTTCGCTATGAGTTTATTACTAGTGAAATTATCCGCATTTCGCGCGGCTATATGAAATATTTATAAGATAATAATATGTAATATTTATATTTAGGTTAGTATCGAATATATAAGATAATATTGATATTTCTCTTCATCTGTGATATCATACATTTTTTCATTTTTTTAAAACATATAAAATATAATATTTTTTGCATTTATTTAAGTGCAAACTATTCATATGTATATAGTAGAACAAAATATTCACCATGGTGAAGTAAATGAAATAAGAGGTAATATGCTGAAATAACAATATATGGCATCACGTTGAAAATATTTTATATGTTTTAATTTCCTCTATCTTTTGTAGGAGTACTAATTTTCTATACAAACTCTGATTTTGTAAATAAATAAATAAATTATTATGTCTTTATAGTTACATTTGTTTATTATAATTTTTTAAACATTAATTAAATATTTATAAGAATTATGAAAAATGAAATATACAAAAGTTATGAATAATATTTAATATTAGAAGTTACAAGTAAGATGAAGAGACATGAGTTATAAATATTCAAATGTATAATTTTATTAGACATTAAATGTATTAATTAATAATTATGCATTGATTTTATTTTTAAAATAAATAAATGAAAATAAGGGGTAAAAATACAAAAAAATGAACAAAAAATAATAATAATTGGTGACTGCATAAAAATTATTAATACATTTCAAACAAAAAAAACGGTGACGAAAACAGATTGTTACATACGCAAAAAAAATGGCATCATGAAACTAAAATTTTATTTTTCAATTACTTTTTTGCAAGTATAATAAAAATGAAACTCCTAATCATCATAGTTTTTTTGTTGTTGTTGAAATGAGATAATTATATTAATTGTGCTTCATAACAAAGAAAAAATAGAATAGTAAAGGATCAAATGATTAGCATTGACAATACATTTAGCTAAATTATTTATACAAATCAAAATTTAAAAAATTCTAGCAAAAGTAACTAAGTTACTGATACAAGTCAAAGTAAAAAAAAAATCTGGCAAAAGTAATCTCTAATTATGCTTCATTTTTTTTTCTCTTCTATCATCTTCATTTGCAAGTAGATCTGCTACCATATTTTGCTCCATATGTCAAACTCTTCATCATATGCAACTAATTGAATAAAAAATGAATAAATAAAATATCATATACTAAATAAAAGTAATTATATCAAAAGAAAGAAAGAAATTTAAACTAAATGTAATATATTTATATATTATTTTTTCAATATTACTAACAATATCAAATAATAATCATTTCTTGAAATCTAACAAATATTATTATCAAACTATATTATATCCGGAAAATTGACTATTAAAAAGAACAATTGCATACACCCAACACATTGTTAATAATTACAAAGACATTTTTTTAATCATACTTGCTTGATAAATGATAATACAAACATAAATAAAATATTAAGAAAGCATGTCTGAGTACATAAAAATAAAGACTTGAGAATGAAATATATCTTACCTTCATATACTTCTTTTTTGTTACATGTTAGTTAATTCACAAACAAATATGATGAAGAAGAGAAATGATAATTTTGTATGTGAATCTTCATGAAAGTAAATATGAATTTATATAGACTAATAGAGGAAATGAAAAAATAAGGACTTGAGAATGAAATATACATTAACTTCATGTACTTTTTTTTTGTTACATGTTAGTTTCATTCACAAACCAAATATGAATTTATATAGACAAAATAGAGGAAATGAAAAAAATAAAAACTTGAGAATGAAATATTTCTTACCTTCATGTACTTCTTTTTTGTTACAAATCAAACCAATATGATGAAGAAGAGAAAGAATAATTTTTAGTGTGAATCTTCATGAAACTA
The DNA here is from genome assembly GCA_029582245.1 of Solanum etuberosum. Classification (NCBI taxonomy): domain Eukaryota; kingdom Viridiplantae; phylum Streptophyta; class Magnoliopsida; order Solanales; family Solanaceae; genus Solanum; species Solanum etuberosum. Next base: position 67,251 of record JAJONR010004444.1, read on the forward strand.
ATATGAATTTATAGGTAAAATAGAGGAATATCATAAGACATCATAAACTTACAAATTTAAGTTTGGAGGTTAACAACATAAAAAGTTATGAAAGTTATGAATATTATTAAAAGTAAAAATTAAAGAGGGGTAAGTCATGGGTAATAACTCTTTGTGAATAAATTAAAAAATAAATAGAAAAATACTTAAAATATAAAAAAATTATTATCATTTCATGATTAGAAGTGAGACAAACAAATAAAAAAAGAATGTGGAGAGTTATTGTTGTAAATGTTCCTCCAATAATAAAATATTTATTTGTAATAAATTAAGTAATTTACTTTTACAATACAATAATTAATTTGAATTTAAAAAAGCCAAAAAAGGAGAAAAACGATAAATTATGTTTCTCCTTTATTATAAGTGAGACAAACAAATAAAAAAAAGAATGTGAAGAGTTTTTGTTGTAAATATTCCTCCATTAATAAAATATTTATTTGTAATAAATTTAGTAATTTATTTTTACAATACAATAATTAATTTAATTTTTTTAAAAAAAGGCCAAAAAAAAGAAGAAGAAAGAGAAATGCAAATGGAGGCCATAGAGAGAAACTATACTCGTCTCTTACTTTCCCAGCGGAAAGCCAGATAGAACTTTGACTAGAGCAAAAACCCGGAGCTTGACTCTTTCCACGGCAAAGTCAGCATCTTAGCCCGAAGAGCAAGGATTTCTTCCTCTGCGTCTGCTGCTATCGATTGACTCCTATTCCCACTTCTTGGGAGTGAAAGCCACTTGACTGTAAGGAGAGGAGCGCCTTTTTCTTCTTACGATCCTATCGTTTCTGCTTCAGCGGAATATTCTGATTCGGCTTTAGCTGCTTCGTCTGTATCTTCACATTATTCAAATGAGAACAGAACTTCCTCCCGTGTGGAAGTCTGTCTTTATTCATTCCTTAGAAGCTGAATCTTTCTCTCCTATTAAGTCACGTGTTTTCTTAAACCTCCCATAAGACCCATATTCTGGAAGCGGTAGCTTCCCGCCTCCCTCGGGGTGAGAAGTTCCCATCACCTCGTCTATATTTCTCTTTTATTATATATATAGATTGGTATGTCTCTCTATAAATAGATTAATTTGGTTTCTATATTGTTTCTTTTTTAAACGATGCTAATTAGCATTAAAAGTGATTGTGATGATGAATTATTTGAACTATTCGGCCGTTTTGTCTCTCCATTATCAATTATTCTACATTACTTTCAACAGGGCATAATTAAGTTGTCAAGTGATATGTTAAAAATGACCCCTCATGTTTGGTACTTGATTCAAATTACGGCTTTAAAATATATCTTATGAACAATCTTTGATCTTTTATATTATTGTAAAATCTAACCAACAAAACTTGATGAAAATGAAATGTGTTACTTTTAGAAAATATAAAATATCAAAATTGCTCAAACTTAGTAGAGCCCATATATATAAATTAGCTGATTAAGAGTAGATGATAAGTATCGAGCACTAAAAAACACTACTAGGTGTTGGAATACATTTTGTAAGCAAATAATTACGTATTTAGATAGAAATGTTAAAGCAAATAAAGTAATCCTGTTAATGCGTTTGAAGAAGAAGAACGTTGATAAGCCTTTTCTATTAAAATGACCAAAATATCCTCAAATTTACTACCAAAAACTGTAAATTCAAAAAGTATTTTTACATAATAAAGACGAATAATGAAAATAGAATAAAAATAATTCAATTTTTTAGGAAGTATATTTTGAAAATTACAAAAGATATTAGGAAAAAAATTATAAGAGAGGTTTGGTCAAGTGATACTTGATTTATAAATGCTTTTAGTATTCTCTTCGTATCATTTTACTGGACCTCTATATAAATATTTCATTTTATTTGTTCATTACAGTAAATTAAGAGAATTTTATTATTTACTTTTCATATTGTTGATGGTATTAAATAACTATATAAAATAGTAGTAGTCAAATTTAGAGTTCCAAAATATTATTAATAAAGTTTGTTTAATGAAAAAACCTCTAATTAATTTTTTTAAAAATATGCATCAAGTCAACAAGAGTCAAGTAATATAAAAAAATATATTTCTCAATCACATTAATAACTCAAAAAAACAAACAAACTTGACCAGCTTAATTATAAGCATGGTCAAACACCCTTTTAAAGAACTGCTTTACATGAAATTAGATATAGAATTTGTTGATACTCCCTAACTTCTTCATAGCTAAAACACTTTTAGATAAATATTTTCTTAATAATTCATAACTAAATAAATTAAATATAAATTTCATACGTTTTTATTATGAAATTTTATCTATCACTAATTGATCTGAAACACTCTTGGAAGTACTACTTTAAACGTACCCAATACATAAGAGACCAATATATGTTGTTACTTATTTTTTTCTTGAGAAGTACCCTCACTAGCTAAATTTTTTAATACTCTATTAAAAATATTAACACAACATAAAGAGGAAAGAGCATGTGGATACGTAGTGATAGGCCTGCAAATAAAAAGTGCATGGTCAGTAAATTAGACTCTTTTTTTGCCTCTTAAAGTGTAGAACAAAGTCAAATTAAAACAATATGAATGACCAATAGAGGCATATTCCTTGTTGAGTTTGTCTATGTTGACCATTAAATAAGAAATAAATTAACTTTGGTTGAACATATATATAAAAATTCGTTCATCCTCGACAAGGATGTTTGATTAACGTCAACCTTTTCATAACCCACTAGGAATTTTCTTTGTTTTCATAAAAGTAAAAAATTAGAATTTTTTAATTATTTAGGTTGATTACAAGGAGACAACCAATCAAAAAGTATTACTAGCTTAATCATTTTTGAATTTAGTGCTGTAGATGGGGCTACTCCTTCCTTAACCAGAAGTCTCGGATTTGAGTTCTAAATATGAAAAAAAACTTTGATAGCTAGAGAGCGTACCACCCAATAAAGTCTCATGTAGTGCAAATCCAAAATAGTTAGACTCTCGCACATCAAACACAGGATGTGACATCAAAAAAAGAGTATTAGCTTAATTACTTCTATTTGTGCTTGGTGATTTTTTTTTTGGTTTTTCACTTCGTGTCCGGTACCACATTGAAGCCTGATTAAGTCTGGATATGCATGAGAAAGTCTTAAAACGGTCTCTGACAAAGATGGATTCTCTGTACTAAAAGGGACTTCAATTCAAGACATCTGCTTAAGGATAAAGAACTACGTTTACTATTCCATCAAAATCTTTGTTGGCATGCTTGGTGAATTAGTCATGAACAAAAGTGAAGTAGGTGCCATATTATAGTAAATACAAAGACTAAGGGTTGGGATTACACAGAGACCTCGGTAATTTCATATTTATATTTTGACGACTTCTCAAATAGTACATCTTTTTCAAAAGGTAGTATGAAACGTTGAAAAACACTTGTATAAAATAATGTAAAATACAACTCCGTGACTACTAATTAAAGCTTTACAGCTGTTTTTCTGGGGAAAAAATATGTTACGCAAGGAAATTTGATTTGACGAATTTTAACGAATGATTCAAGAATACCACACACATCCTTTAGGAACTTATTGCAAATCTATCCAACTAACACGTAGATTCGAGATAAGGTCGGTATACGTTCTATTTTTTCAGACTTCACTTCATGGAAATACGCTAAATATATTATTGTTGTACCGTAGATAATAATGCAGATGATAACATAAGTAATTGATTCTTATTCTTTTTTTAGGAAAGAAAAAGTGAAAGTATATTATATACTAAAAATGATCTTTACTTATAATTAACTAATGACAATAATATATTTTTTAGAAGCAGTTAGTTTCTTGTAAATATCCTTAAATCCTATAACGACATTGGATGATCAATGACAATTGTCTTTGTTAATGTGCATATTATTGCTGCTAAAAGTTATTTTTGTTGTGATGTATATTATATTCAAAGTCTAAATATCAATGCAGACAAACTTGTCATGACAACTTTACAGTAGTGTAAAATATTAAAATTGTAAAGTACGTAGTAATTCTTTTAATTTGATTAACCTAATACAACATTAAGACTAATAAAGAGTAGTTAGTTACTTCCACGTTTCAACAGACATCCCCTAAAGTCAAAACTATTCAGCAAGAAATTGGATAATTAATACCCACGGAAATTAAAGTCCATAAATATTCTTGTATTCGGTAGATAAATAAGAAATATTACCTTAAAGTATTTATATATAAATTAGATAACTATTACGGGAAATAATGATAGGGAGGTAGGCTATGGGGGCAGGGATAAAGAGTGTTGGACGGCGTGAAATGTCATTAGTAGAGCTTATTTTCCCTTCTTTCGTTAAAGGAACTCATTCTCCATTTTTGTAAGGAGCTTATTTTTCTAAACAAAATGTTTTCTAAAATATTGATCAATCCACTTATAAAAAATTACTATTTTTCCACTGAGTAACTATTTTCCAATGATATTTTGATTGAATTGGCGAGAAAAGAGAAAACAGTAATGTTTCATATGGAAAAATTATAAAATTTCTCATTATTTCAATGACAATTTGTTTTCTTTTTTCCAGTTAGATAGGTTGATGGAAAATGAGTGAAAAAATCATCTTCTATAGTAGAATTAATTCGCGATGATTTTTTTTTATTTCTGATAGTGACCAAACATGAAACAAAATTAAAAATATTTTTGTTTACATATGTTTTTCACTATATTCACATTTTCTAAGAATACTATATAACAACAAACTTGCTTAATTTTCAAGTAATACGAGGGCGATTGAAAAAGCGTATGAGTTGGTTAAATCGAATCGAATCCATTAAATAGTTTTTTCACCCCTTTGATTTGATTATTTCTGTTCTGGTTGGTTTTTTCTTAAATATGTGAAAAGATACTTCCAAAGAGTGATATATTATAGCATAAAATGTCAAATCAATTACTATAGAAAGTACATATATCTGTTTTAAAATAAATGATATTTTTATTTTTTCATTTTGTTTCAAAACAAATAATATTTTACATTATAGAGAAGAATTAACTTTTTTCTCCAAAATTACCCTTGTTTTAATATATGGAGTTTCATATCATTAAAGAGTTAGTTATTTCTTCAAAACATCTAATTAATGATAAAATAGTAAAACACTTTTCCACTTGGACTAATGAAAAAAATCACCGATTTTGATAAAATAATATATTTTCATAATGATAAAATAATATATTTTCATAAGATCCTTATATAAATCTATGGTTCCGTTAATATTATAAATTAATAATTCTTTAAAATTACAAAATATATTTAAGATAATTTAGTGAAATATGATACTATTTTTTTTTTTGTTAAAATTTAAATCTACTTAAAGCTTATTTCTAATTTTTCTTATTGCATTCAAAAAATCCGGTGTTGTCTTTCTCGAACTACTGGAACAAAAAATTGCGGAGAGTGCTAGACGCGATAGGTGCTTCCTTATGCATAACATTACCTCAAATTCATGAATATCGTTTTCACAAAAGGGTTCATTTAAATTCCTTGACCCGAACAATGCAATAAAAAAATAATATTCATTGAATTTCGAAAACTAATTTTTTTCTTCTATATTTTGCAATAAATAGGTCATGAAACAATGTTAGTCGACAATATATATAAAGAAGGAAAATAGATAGTCAAAGTCCGCGTAGACAATTTGTTTCATGTCGATGTGGTGGGGAAAAAAAAGAAGAAGAATGAATTACGCGTCAATTAATTAGTTATATAAGTTTTATAACGTGTTGAAACACAAAAATCCAATTATAAGAGTTTCGAAACAAATGGCCTATGGGCACACATTTTTAATATGGTCACTTCACCTAATGCCCCCATCTGCCGCCCTTCCTATTTCTTCATTCCCCACTTCCCTACCTATGGATCACCATGTCTCCCCTACACTTCAATTCATCAATATTGTAGATCTACAATAAAGAAAACACGAGAGATTTTGGTTTAATAATTCATATTCGAAATTTAATCATCTGATTAATATGATTCATACTAGCTAAACGTTTTCCCATTCTCTATAACCGAAATATGATATTAGTGATGAATAATTTTTTTTAGTTAAACAACAAAATGTGTTATTAATAATCATAATTAACGAATTTCTTTTGACTATAAATAATTGATTCTAAGATAGCCAATTGAACACCTTTTATCGAAAAATTATATTATGTATATAGAAAATTGTACGAAATATAAAGAACAAAAAATATTTTTCATATATATATTAAATATTGAATACCTTTAACGAAATTTCTGACTTCGCTACTAATCCTAACTAATTCCAATTCTTTTTGTAGTGATGTAGAGATAGTGTGCTGCAAAAAATGCATAGAATTTGTGATGAAGTTACTTCGTTCGTTTTTTATTTATATGACATTTTTTTATTAGTTTGATTTGTTTTTTTAATAAAACGATATATTGAGTTTCCTTTCATTTTCGACTAGATCCAAGAAGTATAAACAATTAACAATACAACTTGTTATGGAAAGCAAGAATGAGCATGCATATATAAAGCTCTTGAATCAAGATTGCATATTACAAATGAGAAAGATAAGATGCTCTCTACTTCCATTCAAGGGCTAGCTTATGACTTATACGGTTATTGTTTTTTTTGGATAATAATAGTAAAAATCTAGTCTATGCCTTGAAAAAAAAGACTATCCTAAATAATACTTGAGTAGCGTTGTGTGGTTGAAGATCAATTTAGATTTGAGGTCAGTTAGTGACAATTTTGTTATCATTATACTTCGTGCTTTGAATAAAGTCATGAAATGATTGAACATAAAGATATTATTATCCGCAAATTAATATAGATTTTGTCCGATTCGAGAGATTATTCCTTTTGCGTTAGAAAATTTCTGACCTCGAAATTTATAGTATCCTGGTCCCCCACCAAATAGCACAAATTCCTCATTCTCATCGAGCTCTTCCTTCAAAACCATGTTTTCACGTGTTAAAGATTAGCACTAGCCCTAACCTACTAAACAGATTCAAAATTTATCCCATTTATTTTTATATTTAAAAATAATTAAATTAAATTTTCATTTTACTTTTTATAAGATGATTTTACTATACAAATATATAAGTTTAGAAACTCTTCCTTGCTATTTCGAATGCACATTTTTTTTTATTGTTAAATTATCCTTAAATGATACGATAAGTTATATTCCAACAAAAAATTATAAAAAGGAGCTAAATCTGACTTCGAAATACAACACTTGACTCTGAAACCACACCAAACACAAGCAAATAAGCCTAAATTTTGTTGGAGTCGACCTTATTTTAAAAATAATTGAATAGTAGTACTAGTAAACAAGTTTGTCAAAGGTCGTGGCAACACCCCCACGCTTCTCTTCCCCCGGTCCCCCTGACCCCCACCACACCCTTTCTTGTTTGCTCTAATTTTTTTCAAACCTTCGTTTTGTGGGTCCCACTCCTAACTTCGCATTCCTTCGTTTCTATCTTTCCAATCTATTTATAGGCATCATCGACAAGATAAACTTAGAGCAATATAGCAGACTCAACTCTCATCCGTATAATTATAAAAACTCACTTCAATTCATAATTTCATAATATTATCAATCACATATTCTTCTATTATGGTAGTAGCAACCCCAAGTCCCCTTTTACGCCGCGGTAACAAGAAAAAAACCGCGGCGTTTGGGGTTCCGACAGTTGACTTGTCGGATGACAAGTCCATTGCGTCCGAAATGATTGTGAAAGCATGTGAAGATTACGGTTTCTTTAAAGTAGTAAACCACGGTGTTCCAAAGAAGGTAATTGCGAGAATGGAAAGGGAAGCCGTGGACTTCTTTTCGCGTCCCGTCTCACAGAAGGGACGCGCTGGTCCCGCGGCTCCTTTTGGTTATGGTAGCAAGAACATTGGCTTCAATGGAGATAAAGGTGATCTTGAATATATTCTCTTGGAAGCAAATCCTGTTTCTCTTTCTCAACGAGCCAAAAACTTCTCTAATGACCCTTCTACTTTCAGGTAACACCACTTCTAAATTTATATACAAAGTTGAGAAGAATAAATAGTAATATAGCATTTCTTTTTAAAGTTGAAGGAGATGAATTCAAATACCTAATTAATTCTCATCATTTTAGGTTTCACGCCCCTTAAGAAATTAGGTAACTTTACCATTATATCCTTTAGTGTTCTCTTGAAGTCTAAGTTTTTCAATAAATGAACATGAATTTGTTTATTTTGATTAATTAACTTGACATGTAGGGCGTAAACATGAATTAATTACTTAGTTTTCTTATATTGATTAAAATGCATACTTTCAAAGCTAATAACTCTCAAAGGTAAAATAGGAAGAATAATGTTATTTATGCATTAATTTTGTTAAATGACAAATATTAAAAATATTTTTTTAAAAAAATAAGAACGACATCTAAATAGAAACGTTTCGGATATGTTGGTGCTATTTATAGCACTTTTAACTAGTTAGTTAGATATGTGCAGTCCGTATTTGGCCTTACAAAAGTAGTTATTAACTGAGGAGGAAGTGCATATAAATAAAAGTATATATTATAATTTATAACTATGTTTGTTTGTTCATTAATTCTTTAGCTAGTACTAGTAGGTCCACTAATTAATTTATTCCTGAAATTATGCTGGCCTGGTGAAATGAGACTTCCCTAGCTAGTCTATTAATGCATATATAATAATTAGCTCGAATACTTTGTGAATGCCAGCTAGCCATTTCATTTTACAACTTGCGTTTTATTTTTATTTTTCCCCTTAAGATAACTCACATTTCTGATTTGATTTTATAAAATTTTAATACCATCAAATATGGATATAGTCAGGTCATGGAAACAAAGTTCAATTTGTTCTTCTTATTACCCCACTTAAACAAAATCAAGTGGGGTATATTATATATAAGATTAGCAATTATATAATATCTGTAACGCATTAATGAATTTACTGTCGCATTCCTATTGTTCTAATTCCCATATTCACGTAATACATTATTATACAATTTGGTCTCATTACATCATCTATTACGTGTAAGGGGATAAGAAATCTAGTCAAAACAAAAAAATTATGATCAACATAATTTCATAGTTAAACAATAAAAATTTCATATGCTAATTGATTATACATAGCTATTAGCTATGAATTAGTAACGGATTATATATAGTAATGAATTAGTAATAGATTTATTTATAATTATTATAAGGATGGCACCTCGTTTTCAGAAGAAAAGATAAGTATTAAAATATCTGACTTACCTAATAATTGCTAGCTGCTGACTGTTGACCAACGAAAGGTCATATTTGAGTTTTCTAAATAATTTCACAAGTCAAATATATGTTTACACGTACGTGCATGGACCCCTTAAACCTTTCTTTAGGTCAATTTGGATGAGAAAAACTTTTCAGATTTTTCTGGAATTTTAGGTGTATGTATATATCACCAAACAGTTGCACAGTATTTGATTATCTAAAAAAAAAATTTTTTTTTATGCGTTGACAAGCGTTACATATATTAAATTAGTAGTAACTACCGGCAGAGGGGATAAGTCACTGATAATAAAATAATACTAATGTACTAACCAATTTTCATTTATGTCTTAGGCCTAGCTAGGACCATGTACCAAAAAACAAGAAAAAGTCAGAAGTCTATTTTATTTGATTCTATTTTAATGTTTTATTGTCACTATCCTTAATTAATATGCAATTTAATTAGTAGATGTAGTTTCAGTACGGATTCATTTATAGAATTTTTAGAATATGGTTGCATAAGAAATTATAGAATAGAAAAAAATATATAGAGTATTAAGTGCAAACTAATCTCTATTTGTTTGCTTAATAAATTAACGAGTTTCAATCATTCTATATTTAACGAGTTCCTGTTGAATGTATTAATTAAAGTCAAATTCTGAATCTGTTTGTCTCTAATGTGATTGTAGCTCGGTGACAAATGATTACGTAAGTGCAGTTAGGAAGCTATGTTGCGATATTCTTGAATTGGTGGCTGAAGGTATATGGATAGAAGACAATTCAATTTTCAGCAAGCTCATAAGTAATTCACAAAATGACTCTTGCTTCAGAGTCAATCACTATCCACCATTTATTGCACCTAATAATAATCATAATCATAATCATGATGATGAACAAAACAAAAATCATTGGGACCTATCACCAAATCCATCAAAATCAAGAGTTGGATTTGGAGAACACACTGACCCACAAATACTAACAATCCTTCGATCAAATGACGTTAGTGGCCTTCAAATTTATACTCATGACGGATTTTGGATACCTGTTCCTCCTGATCCTAATGAGTTCTTCATTTTTGTAGGGGACTCCTTTCAGGTTCGTATAAATATAATCATTTGAATTTATTAAGACACTTTTGCAATATTTTCGACTAATAATTAAACTAATGATGCAGGCGTTGACGAATGGTAGATTTACAAGTGTAAGACATAGAGTGGTGTCGATAAATTCATGGAAAAGTAGAATGTCCATGATGTACTTTGCGGCTCCTGCTCTTGACGCTTGGATAAGTGCTCCTCCTCAAATCAACAATATTATTACTAGTAATATTTATAGGCCTTTCAAGTGGGGGGACTTCAAACAAATTGTATATTCATTACGTCTGGCTGATAGTCGTCTTGACTATTTCAAGAATCATATCCAATCATGACGACTTATTATTTATTAACTTCATCTATTTGCTCTCTTAAAGAGTATAATTTAGTATTGTGTAAGTGAAAATGTGTAGTTTAATTTTTCATTACATAGCTATAAATCTTTTTTAGGTATATTCATATTGTAAATCTTTTGTTCACGTTATAATTAAGTGTATAAAGTTAAGTTAGTTTTTTTTTTTTTTTATAACTTTGTTCCGTTGGTTGTCCGCTCTATTATGATAAATGGTGGCAAATTCGAAGCGTCATGTGTTCACATTTATACCTTGATACATCTCGAATCGTAACATATTATAGAAAGATAATTTTGTCTTTGCTACAGATCCTTCAAGTTTAAGACAACTAATTAATAAGAGAAAATAAAATCAGTAGCTTGGAAAGTTTATCATATATATGTAGCTCTTGTGGCAGAGTCTTGGTTAAAAATTGTAACCACATTGCATCAAGAAACTTTAAGCTGAAATTTGGGATCTTGTCTATATGTCAATTGTCAGGGGTCTCTTTGATATTGACAATCACATTCTATATATCCTGGCTGTTATGTCACACCTTAAATGAGTAGTACCTAGGAAATATGGTGCAAGATTGTGTGTTTGGTATAAATGAAATATTTTTAGAAAAATAAATTGATTTCTTATCTATTTTTTTTAAAGTGTTCGGTAGGTAAATTAAAAATATTTATACATAATCTAAAAAAATATGATGAGAGGTAGGTGTAGGGTGTTGGGAAAGGAGACTAAAGGGGATCGAGGTGAAGATGAGATGTGTTGGAGGACAAGAATGACAAAAATAATGTGGACGCTAGTTTTGGAACTTGTTTTCCCTACTTCCATTAGGAAAATCATTTTCTTCAACTTGTTTTTCTAGAGAAAATATTTTCTAATTTTTTTTACCAATCAAACATTAAAAATTTGAAAGCACATCCTAATTATTAAGTGCAGTATAATACATAATTCCACTTTAGCTAGCTTTATCACCTTTTCGATGATATTTTTTTTTATATATATATATACACACACAAAAGTATCAAGCTAAAAAAAGGAGATGTAATTGTAAAAGTAAAGAAAACTTTTGAATATTGTGGTATTAAACATATCATGCGGAAAATTAAAATTAAAGAATTGACAGAAAAAGAAATAAACATTCTTTTGAAAAGAACTACAAATAAAAGTAAAACAACAAAGTTAGATTTTTTGTTGCCATTATAGCAACAAGTTTCTTCATCATTGGGGTTTTAGCTCTGAATTTCCTGCCCATCTGTGAGTCCCCTTGAGCTTTCCCACACTGGTTTTGTTGGAGAAACTGCAGTTGCTTATCCATTCGATCTAGTCCTATTCTTGAAATGAACCACTTTGCTTGTATTATTGAAGTGTAAAGCCATGATAATCAACTATATTCTTCTTCGAAACACTATGGAAAACACCAAGTAGTTGAGCTCTGTTGGATTATGGTTTTCCTATAACATATGGACAATCATATATTGTTATCTGTTATCGAAGAACCATAATTCAGCATAGCTGATCAATTGCTTGATGTCTTCAATAGAGTCACGAAGATGACTAGTTAGTTATCATGGCTTTGTATTTCAACATTCTAAGTGGCTAAGTTAAAGAATAAAACCACATTGAATGGACTAGCAACTGTAATTTCTGCAACAACCAAGTTATTGTTGGATTAGAAATTTTTTTGGATGACATAAACAAAGCTGAAAATGTGATCTCCAAAGTGGAGGACATGTATAGAGAGAGAAATGGAGAATACAAGTGAGGGATGAAAAATTAAGGAACAAAAGAAGGGTTTTATAGTTGGTATGGGGTATTCTTACAAGGTTAAAATTGGGGATATTTTAAATAGCATTCTATATATAGTGATTTTCATTAGATTTGATCAAAAGTCAAAATTATAAAAAATCTATTAATCATAAAAACATTTCAAAAACATAATCTTAGTAAGAAAATCTTTATCATAAAATAGGTTAATAAATTATTATTATTAATTTATTTTTTTCTTAGTCAACACATTTCTTAAAATGGTTTTCTTGTCTCTATATACATTTTTATGTTAACGATTCAATTTCAAGACTAAAATATCTAGTCCATATATACATATTTTACTAATACATTCCCCATTTATTAATTAGTATATCTCATAGTTTGGTAAAGTTTCATTTAAAACTTTTATTTTATATTTTTATATGATAAATTTAATATATTATTTTACGTTTAGATATTATTATTTTATATTTTATATATTATTTTACGCATTATTTTGCAGAATTAGAAAAAAAAAGTAACAACAATACTTTTGCTATATTAGAGAATTTTTTAAATATATATTTCGTCCCTCCCAAAAAGGTATAAT